>JAVQJL010022060.1:0-14575 GCA_036024295.1 Nannoperca obscura | reverse complement strand
ACACGGACTTTCAACTCCCTCCAAAGATTTTCTATGGGGTTGAGATCTGGAGACTGGCTAGACCACTCCAGGACCTTGAAATGCTTCTTACGAAGCCACTCCTTCATTGCCCGGGTGGTGTGTTTGGGATCATTGTCATGCTGAGTTCAAACTGGTGCCATTAATACAGGTAACGAGTGGAGGACAGAGGAGCCTCTTAAAGAAGAAGTTACAGGTCTGTGAGAGCAAGAAATCTTGCTTGTTTTTAGGTGACCAAATACTTATTTTACTGAGGAATTTACCAATTAATTCATTAAAAATCCTACATTGTGATTTCCTGGATTCTTTCCCCCCATTCTGTCTCTCATAGTTGAAGTGTACCTATTATGAAAATTACAGGCCTCTCATCTTTTTAAGTGGGAGAACTTGCACAATTGGTGGCTGACTAAATACTTTTTTGCCCCACTGTACCTTCTTCATTACTGTTGAGCTCAGAGCCAATATTTATCAAACTTCTGATAAATTTAAAAATAGCATAAAACCCATAACACTGTACAATATGAAGCAGAATATACACAAGGAACACATCATACAGCACAGGCACAGAACCTGCCCTTATTCATTGACCACCAGCTTATCAGTGAAAGCATGTCAGACTGTTTTACTGTGTTTGCTGCACTCTTGTGGCTGCTCATTGAATTAGTATGTGAATCATCCAGCTACATTATCAGGAACACACAAGATGGTCAGGGGCCTATAACAAGGTGCAGAATTCCAAACCACTCTATAGTTTTTCACATTGCTTCAGTGGCTGCACACATTGTGATCCTTTATGTTTCTATGATCTTGTTTTATCTTGGTGTGTCTAACAACGCTGTTTGTTTCTTTTGGTTGTCCTGAGGCTGTAGTGGAAAGTTAAAGGATTGGGATTCATCCTCTGAGGACTGTGGACAATCTTTCACTCTGACCCAAAGTCACACGTTTAGCTTGGCCTCAAACAGCTCAAACAGCCAATATGTTAATGGTGACAAAGATTTCTCTGAGTTACTATAGTGCACAAGTTTCCTTCACTTCTTTTATGTGCACTTTGCAGGAAGGTGCAGTGACATAACACAGAACGGATCTGACAATGGATCACATGACATGGTGCCATCTGAAAGGTGTTGCTTGTGATGAACCCACAGAGAATAATTCTGCTCTTCTTCTCAGCTCTGCTGAGCTTTTAGCCAGTTTCAGCTCACTGTTTTGGTTTCATGGCCCATTTACAAATTGATTCAGTGCATGTTAGCTCTTAAGTGTTATGTTATGCCAATGTAATGAAACTATAAATATAGAAGTAATATAATTCCATGATAATGAAATAAATCTGAAACCAGTAGTTTTGCCAATATTGTTTAAATGTTTTATATTATTTATTGTATGTATTATCTGATCCATGACCTTTGCAATCCTACAAACCACTTGTGTGTAACAAACTAGAAATGCTTTTAAGCCTTTATAACACTCATATGTCTATGCTTTTTAATGAGTCATGTTACATTTCAGCTTCAGTCATGCTTCCAAACTCTCTCTCTCTCTCTCTCTCTCTCTCTCTTTCACACACACACACACACACACACACACACACACACACACACACACACCCTGTGTACCTTCTTCATTGGGTAAATGTACCAGTGCCCCTTGGTTTCCATGGCTACCATAAAACCCTGTCACCACATTATTCTGGAGCTATATACCCCGGCAACAACAAACACTTATGGAGGAGCAGTTGAGATGTATGAGCCATCTCTGTCTCTCTGTGCTGGTCTTTCTGACACACACACACACACACACACACACACACACACACACACACACAGGTAAGTACACTTTCAGAAGCATACTCTGAAACTATTTTGATTAATCTTGTCCTCTCAAATCAATTGCGTGTTATATTCAAAGATTCTACTAGAATATAAAAAATGGGGATAATGTAAATATATTCAACTAGTACTAGCTTGGAGCTTTGAATTTTATTTATGTTAAAAACATATTTTACTTTATTTTGAAACTGATTAATCGTGACCACAATTGTCTGCAAAATGTCATGGCAACCAATCCAATATTTTCCAGTAAAAAAGCTCTGATAATGATGATGTCCACTACCTGCTCAACAGCAAACAGCAGACAGACACAGTTATACCAAACTAGCTGGTGACAGAAACAGAGCCAAACTCTGAGTGAATACTGAACATTAAATTCACAAACACTACTCCACATGAATGCTATGAATTCAGTTCAAGATGGACATCTTGACCACATGTATAATACCGATGTTACACATGGGATCCATGTGGAGATGCTGGCTTATCTATTTAAATATAGTTTCAGTTATTTCTCATGTTTATGCAAGATGGTGTCATGCCTTACTTTAATAATGTGATATTAATAAAAGATTACCACATTAAACAAAGTACACATTTGGACAGCTGTTTGTGTAGTGTTAATATATGGCACGCTAATGCATGAGCAACACCATGAAGGTAAATATTATGCTTATTATGTTTGGAAAGGGTCATCTTTGTTCAACTGTGTTGTCATTGTGTTTGTCAGAGGGCTGTTAGGATCTGAATAGGCAGACAGTATTGAACAGTCACTGGGACATTACCAGCACCATTATATATTTATCACCACCCCTGTGTGTATGTGTGTGTGTTAAGATCATTGACCCAGGACCAGCTTTAGTTCTTTAAGCAGAACTAGAGTTAGTGCCATTATTTGATACTGTGTAACAGAGTAGACTCTGTAAGTGCTACTTTTTCATCACATTGGAGAGTTTTTGTGCAAATAAAAGGAAGAGTTTGCACTTTACAGGCAGCAGAACTAAATAAATCTCTCTGTCTGTCCCTCTGTGTAGATTTCTCTCATTGGCTCAGGCCTAAAATACATCTCTGTCTGTTTTAGCGTCTGAACCCTCATGTCATTAGGCTGCTAACTGTTCCCAGAGTGCAAACTAAATATGGAGAAGCAGCATTTAGGTACTGTACACCACAGAGCTGGAACAAACTACAATTAAATTAAACTAACTTTAAACTAACTTTAAATCCAGGTTCAAAACCTTGATGTTCTACTCTGCCTCATCCTGAACCTTAAGTACTCATCATGTTCCTAATTTTTTTATTCCCTTTACATTTCTATTCTTTTAATTTGTATTGTGTTTCATGCTTTCTTCTTATACCACAACCACATAACCACCAAAATAACATTGTCTCTTCAGCAAAGCATTGATACATGTATACTGAATGTATATTATTTTGATCCCTATCTCTGTTACTTAGAAAGTTCCAAACTACACTACTGGTACATATGCTGTTCTACAAATTTAAAGGTGATTACGGGGGATCAGGAGGTAGAGCGTGTCATCCATTAATACCAGGGTTGGCAGTCTGTGGGCGAGACACTGAAGGCCAACACCTTGACTGGCATCTCCATCCCCATCGGTGTGTGAATGTGTGGGTGAATGAGTTGAATCTGTAAAGATCCTGGGAACTGATAAGGTTGAAAAAGCTCTATATATGTGAAGCCATTTACCATTTACCAAGGGTTAACCCTCAGTATATCCCTCCCTGCCTCTTTGCATAGTTACATATAAGCCTGGCTGTGTGGAGCTCCAGTGTAAACCCCAGAGTCTCTGTAGTTTGGATCTCTGTTACAGAAGTGGAAGTGTTTTCTGATCAGCTCTTATAGCTGTATATTAGCTGTGTTAAGTAACTGTGCAAACTCAATATATTCCTGCTGTTGTGTGTGTCACACTAAAAACTTGTGCAAAATGTGTTTTATTTCAAAGTAGCTACAGGAAATGCACAATTTCTTTTTACAGTGACATGTTTATTCAGTACCAGACATAATGGGGTAAGTGATCAAACTATGTTGCCATGATGGCAAAGTAGCTATGAGTAGAGACATACACTATATTGCTTTCTAATTTGGATGAAGTCATATTGTTGCATTTGTTTGTAGGTTTTAGGGCTGATTTGGGATCTGCAATTGTACATACTAATAGGTTCATAAATCAATTTTGGTCCAGATGCTGTGCAGCTCTTTCCAGAGGGCAAATGCTCAGACATATAACTGCAACCAAGTAGTTGTTCTTATGAATGGCTTATTACTGGTCAATAAAGCTTGCATGGGTTACCACCTCCAAACCCTTACTGTACAACCACCTGTTATCATGATACTCAAGTTGCATTTTTAAGTTCTGTGATGACAACTAAACCTTCTCCATGACAACTGAGGAAACTTCATCTGCTGATAAAAACTGTGACATGTGGTTGAAAGCTCTGGAAAATCTGAGTGAAACTTGTATGAAACTTAAATAATAAACTGTAGCATATTAGAAGGTGGTAAATGCATTTTACTGTTAAAGTACTTATTGGCACTCCACATTCCTAATGCCACTAGTGTTTGCATTATCACCTATAATATACTAATAGTAATAATAGTTTACAGTCACAGTTACAAAGGAAGCATCAAATTGGTGCCAGAGAAGGCTTAGGCCGGCCTTGTCTTTTGTCTCGTGCGGGCCATGTGGGAGGCCTTAGGATTTCAGCAGAGCATATCTGTGTGTGTGTGTACATGTGATGAGGTACAAGTCAGAAATGTGTTGTGATGTGGCCTGTAGTAGCAGCAGGTGTGTCTGTCTATACTGACATCCACTGAGGCTTCACATGGCTTTTACACTTTGTTTCCACAACAACCGTCCACACAGCCTCATTCTGTGTGAGTCTATGATGACAGGGATGCTGTCTCTGTAGCCTGGTTTTTCACTGTTGCTAGGTAACAGTGCTGGGGTTTGCCCAAATTGCAACATAGAGCCTCAGACGCTGTGTGTGTGTGTGTGTGTGTGTGTGTGTGTGTGTGTGTGTCATGGCGGAGAAACAGCACTGTCTTTCAGTGAAGCAGACACACACTTACTGATGCTTGGCACGTTTCCTCCTCTCTTTCCTCTTCTCCATCTGTAGAAATCACTCTGACCTGTTTAGTGGGTTTTTTTTCTTAAAGAAAGCAATATGGAGCTGAATATCCTCCAAAAATCTATCTTGTTGAAATTCTCTTCCAGCCAGTGTTGTGGAAGGCCTTTGGTCTTGTAGGTCTAAGCTAGGCTAATAGCCTCTGGCTTCAGCTTCGTGCTTAACAGACAGACAAGATGAAATGTCAAATGAATAATAGCCCCAGGCCTGTTGCCCACTTTGCCCAGGTATAAACCAGTCTTGTAATGAATAAAGACTTTGAAGATTTTGAAAAATAATCTCAATCTCAAACATCAATTACGTCCTCCATCTCTTAAATTGATGGGATGACTTCATGGTCACTACGGAAAGGAGAGAGTCACAATAGCGACCAATAACTCTTCACCAAACACCAAAAGCAAGTGAAGTGAAGTGTGAAAGAACACAAATGGAAGCTCATAAAATACATATTACACAATTGCTAGTCTAATTTCCAGTGGAAGACTATCCCAGTTTTCTGGACCCCTGACCCCACTACCTTCTGTGTTTAGCCTGGACCTGGGGACAGTCAACAGCGAGCTCAGTTTGATTTTTGAGGCAGTCCACTGAATAAAGAGTTACAGTAGTCCAGTTGGCTGGAAAGAAAGGCATGGATAAGGGTTTGTGTGTCTTGAAATCACAGAAAAGATGTAATCCTTGCAATGCTCCTGAGCTGACAGTTGGCTGCCTGTTATATCATAACATAACATAACATAACATAACATAACATAAGACTTAGGACTTCTCTCACATTTGTAAGAGAAGTCCTAAGCCCAAAGAGACTTCATGTATTCCCTGTGTGCTTCAAGGCCAAAGACCCCATTTCAGTTTCACCTGCATTTAACATAATTATATAATCTACCAGCCAAGTTGTAAGTGGTGGATGTATCTGTGTAGCAACAGTAAAATAATGGTTGTAATTGCGACATTTCTTTTCAAGAAAGACATGAGGCAGAGGTCATTGGAGAACCTAAAAAATCTAATTTAGTGTCATTAGTCGTAAAAATAAGTGATATCACAACCACACATGACAAAATGCCAGATAGCCTGCTGTTCTTTAACCTTTGCATCCCTATACTGTATCTGCATTTGAGTCCCGCCCGATGTACTATTCAAATACGTTTTTGGGGTGTAATAGAAACAAAGAATGGCTGTATTCATAGACTGTAAATAAAGATGGACAATGCGTCTCCACTTTCTTCCATTGTAGAAAATGAAGCCAAATGCTCCTGGACACAGGAGCTGCCATGTTGTGCTGGTGACGTGATTTTGAGCCAGAGTTTGCTCAGTAGTAATCTGCATTGGAGCCTGAACCAGTCGTGAGTATACTCACAGTTGTCAATCATGATGTGACACCCCCTTTTCATAGCATCAAATAAGGAATTAAACTTATCAGAAAAATTAACACTTGAACAAACATCAGCGTAATAAGAACTACTTAAAATGACATGGACATGACGTGGAACATTTTGTTGTAATCTCCATCGTGCCATTTCACCAATTCTGTGGAAGTGCAATACAAACACATGGAGTAACTTTTAATTACTCCACTTTAATTGTCCAAATCCTGAAAACAACCCCAGAGCAAAAGTAGGCCTACATACACTCTATTTAGCATAATTTTCAAACACATTTTTGTTTTGGTCCGCATTACGCCCAGATCATGACATGAAAAGCCAAAAGTGTGCTATTGGTTAAAAATGTTAAAAGTACATAAAAATAACATATAGGATTTATGTGTTAGTGTCTTCTCAGACAGTAATCCGAATGGAAAGATTTGCTCTGGTTTGCAACAGCACATAGAAACTGTCTATGTGGTCTGGCGAGCTGTCAAAGACATGACACGCACTGGCCCTTTAATTACTGGACCGCTCCATTCATGTTCATGGGGGAGGACTGACTGTCAAACAATTAGATGTACCCAAATTCCACAAGAATGCAAAAAGCCAAGATCACATCTGAAGAAGCTCCAACTGAAAGGCTTCATATTACCGTGTAGGTGCTAACAGTCAACGTAGAATGCAGTGAAGCAGCATTCAGGCCCAGACTGCTCTCCCGCTCAGCTGCATCCATCGGTCTCATGAGGACACTCAGCTGCTGCCACGTGCGTCAAGGTAGCCATCGTTAGTAGGATAAGAAGCGGAAACCAAGATATTTGACTTTCAAAACAAGAGCATGCGCATGATTACATTTATACCTTGGAACAGACTGCAATACATGTTGTAAGGCTCATATTTGAAAATGTCATAGCA
Source organism: Nannoperca obscura (assembly GCA_036024295.1). Classification (NCBI taxonomy): domain Eukaryota; kingdom Metazoa; phylum Chordata; class Actinopteri; order Centrarchiformes; family Percichthyidae; genus Nannoperca; species Nannoperca obscura. The sequence goes on along the minus strand of JAVQJL010022060.1, from coordinate 7,314 downwards.
GATTTATAATTACAGCATGTGACTGTACATTTATTCGATGCACACACACATTTTGTAGGTCAGGGCCTTGAAACTAAAAACAACAAATGAACACTAGTCTGTTTCGAGTCGAACCTCTCCTTTTGCTTTTTCGTTTTACATAGAAAGTAACAATGTCTTTCTCTATATTACGTTAGCTACATCTTTACAAGTACATAAACGTCAGCATGGCATTGTACGGCACATTCAAGTATTAATTATGGCAATTATTATGAAAGTGATGACCGGAAGCGGCGGTCCCCAGCCGTGCAGCCTGACAGTGGTGCTGCTGGCAGGGAACAGGATGCTGTCAGGCCGAACAGACGCACCGACCGATCTAACGGAGAGAACCCGCAGCAGGCAGCAGCATCCTTTGTTTTGTGGAGCGGGGTGTCCAGGTAAGGACGGCTAACTAGCTCAGGTGTGATGCTAACATGGCGGCCTGCCATACCTACAATGACTGAAACGTTACTGACGCCGCTGACGATACGCACGAGTTGTCTTTTTCCTCTTCTTTTCCAGTCATGTCAGAATCTGGCTTTTGTTCGGCGCACTGTCATGATGCAGGCAGCTGGGGCAGATTAATTTAACGCAACCTTTGTCCGTTTAGCTAAAGAGCTCGTGGGAGCGCTGGTCGTTGTGTTGGAAGCAGCTGCTGAGTCTTGGTGTGGGTATGGAGCGGCGCAGGAACACGGGACATGCCGTGCTGCTATCCATCCATGGCTGTGCTGCTGTATCAGTGGGGCTTTGGCATTGCATTGCACCACCATCGTGCGTGCACCGTGGCGAGCACGCACGCACGCACGCAAATGTAGTTAGTGTTTGTGTCAACTTCTCTCTTCAGCTGCTGACACGTCCAGACTGGACCCTGGGCCAGCACTCTCTCCTGTGTACGCGATGGATGGAGCTGCTGTGCTGACTGCTGTCCTGTTCTCCTGCTCTCATGCTTGGTGTGACAGTTGTGTTTGTTTTTTTGGTTGTGACCAGCTGGGTGTAGTTTTAAATGATTCACTGTTGGTCCCAGTATGATCAGAATGTAATCGTCTTCTTTGCCAAGTGAGTAAAGGCATCCACAGGTTGGTTTAGGGGTCACAGGTTGGTAGGGTTTTGATTCATCAGTGAAAACAAAATAATCTGAGTATCTTTCATTTATTTAGAAAAATGTAAACAAGGAATTGGTGTCTTATTGATCGTGAGTCTTTAAAACACTAATGCGTTTCATACTAACCTTTATATTCTTTAACAGGTTCATCCACATAATTGTCCAATATGACAGGTATAGCACATACTGTGTATGATTACAGTTTATATGTAAGCAGTGCAGTTCAGTTTAACACTATCTCACTCTATTGTCAAGTATTACACAGTTCAGTAGCTCCCTGGACGTCCTTTCTTTGGTGGTTAGCGTGTCTGCCCGTGCAGTGAATAATTCCTGATCATTGATAAAGGGCAATGGATAAACCCTGGATGACTTGCCTGGATCAGTCACAAAAGACATAATAGTGCAGATGTGCATTCAAGTGATGTGTCACACATTGTCTGGGATGTTTGCTTGTTTTCCAGAGACATACCCAACTTTGGTTGTAAGAAAGATTTTTTTTAATAGCACATTTTAAAACACAGTTACAAAGTGCTGCACAGGATACAGATACAGAAAACAAAGCCACATACCGTAATTTCCGGACTATAAGCCGCTACTTTTTTCACACGCCGTCATGCCGCCAATACATTTAGGCTCGTCACACCAGACCAACAGTGGTCACAGTGGACCAATGAAACCGTTCAAATCACCGTAAATCAAACGCACTCACTAAATTCTTCAGATCAGTCATTTTGCGCATCAGTTCAGGCTTATATACAGGTGCGCTCAATTGTCCGGAAAGTACGGTACATATAAAGAAAGATAAATGACAGCCCCTACACAGGGATGGCAAGTCAGCAGAAATGGGTTTTAACGGGCCTAATGGGCCTAACGGCAAAAGCACCCTTAGATTTGTGGAGGGTGGGAGGGTACATATAGGAGACCTTGGTCAGACGATCTGAGTGGCCTAGAGGTGGAATAAGGAAGCAAAGGTTTTGAAGTGTATGAAGGGGCAGGACCCCGTAGGGCCTTCTATGTGAGAAGCACGGGGAGCCAGCGGAGGGCCAGGGCTGCTGAGACAGGAGAAGAGAGCATGGCAGTAGTCTAGGTGTGATAACGTCACTCTGGATCTTTGGGTGATAGCATTGGTGGGATTTTTGTGATATTCCGGTGTTTGAAAAAGCAGGTTTGTACAAGCTTGTTTATGTGTGGCTCAGAGTTAAGGTTCTGCTCACTGCAACTTCCTGGGAAACCCTGACGCTCTCAAAAAATAGATGGAAATTAAATTCTCCAGCTCAGATTCTCATGCATACATTTATCTTACTATCAACTGTGAGCTATACTTCCTAACCCCACTACTGCAACAATGACAACACTTTCCAGGTGGACTTCTTGTTTTGTACATGGATATATGTTCTTCTTAGGCTGATTTACCAGCAGTGGTTTGCTTGGTAGGGCATACCCAACAAAACATCACGTACCAAACCTGGGATGGGACGTTTACACATCTCTACTATTTTTGACAAACATTTGTTTCTATCAAACAAAATAGGCCAAATTTTCATGGTGCAGGCTTCCCACATGTTCTGGAAAACGTGTAATTTTGTGATGCCCTTTCCCTGTCAGGGACACATGGGAAAATGATGAACTTGGAGAGTGCACAGTGTGCGTCCAAAACCTTCCAGGTGCTGAGCATGGCTGGATTAATGTGCTGCGGCTCATTCCACTGTGTGCAATGTGTACACGTTTGCTATTATATAAAACTACCAGTGCCCAGATTTGCTGTGCAGCAAAATGAGTGTAGCCTGACTATATAAGGCCTTTTATAACTGAGGCCATACCAACCTTATCATGTCAGTTAACTGTGCTGTAGTGGTGCATACTTCCTAACAAATGTTCAATGAAATCAGCACAAACCAGTTGACACACAGTAAGCCTGGAGCTTTTGGAGCCACTGGAGATTTGGGGCCCCGGGGCAGTTGCCCGCTTTGCCCAGTTGGTAATCCTGCCACGGTGCTTGGTCAAGAAATGAAACTTAATATTGGATCCAGCATTCTTTGTATTACCTTTCTAGAATTAAGGCAGAGGAATACAAACCACATGAATAGTGATTTCAAGAGAAATAGTGACCTAAAATATCTGTACATCTATGTGACGTTTTCTTCTATCATACACTCCAGATCTATCCTCAGTCAGCATGCGTTTGCAGTGAAACTGGCTGCTTTGAGAGAGGTGGGATAGAGATAGCATGCATTAATGCTATATATAATGCTATAATCAGTGGTAGTATACAGTGCTACATACTGAGTAGTTATGGAATGCAGTCTGATGTAGTAGATGATTTTCATACAGTATTTTGTTTTTCAAATAAAAAAACAACTGTATCCCTTTCTCTTCAGGCTAGCATCAGACAGTGATGACCACCACCACTCTGATTGGTCTAGCAGATTGAGTTGTAATTATCGAGACTGCAAACATGACGTGTTTGTGTGTATGCTGCTGGTTCTGCTCTGTGAGTAAGACTATGACAAAGCCTGACAAATAATCAAAATGTTTTTCTATTAAAATAAAAAAATCTGCATTTTAGAGTTTCATTGATCACTTGTTAATCACTTGCTACTGTTGTTTTATTTATCTAGGGTGAGGACGGCTGTGTTAAACATATAAAGTATGTGGTGTTAATAACATCACCAAAAATATGGCTGACGTGAAGGAAAAGATTCTGCCAAATCCAACACCCAAACAGTTCTGTTAACAACAAAGTCACAATCGTCTAATTTCAATTTCAGTTGTATTTATATAGCGCCATATCATAACAAAGTTATCTCAGGGCACTCTATGGAGCAGGTCTAGGCCAACTCTTATATTTACACAGACCCAACAGTCCCACCATGAGCAGCACTCGGAGACAGTAGCAAGAAAAACTCCCTTTAACAGGTAGAAACCTCGAGCAGAACCAGAACCAGAACCAGGCTCTAGATGGGCGCTCATCTGCCTCATAGTACAGGCAGTAGTACAGTACAGTACAGTTCTACATAGAGATGTAAAATACTAGTTGTAGTAATGGCGTTGATGTTAATATTAATAAAATATTAATAAATAATAATGATTAATAGCAATATAATATTAGTAATACTAATAATGAGAACAATAATGGCAGCAGTGGCAGTTGAGCAGGAACACAGGGGGCAGCAGGTGCACCCACAGATCCAGACTCTACAGCTCTTGTACAGCTAGCTTGTATGATGCAACATGTTTTTACTAAATTATGGTGTAACTCCTACACTACACTCAAACAAATGCTGCATGAATGTAGCTTTTACAGCAAGCCCCGAAGAAGTAACATTAAACCACAGTGTGAAAGAATCGAGAGATCCTATTTTAAAGCAGGAACACATGACAGGGATTTTTTTATTTCATAAATATTATGTGTATTCTGAGTATTGTTACACTTGACTAGGTACCAGTCAAGTGTAGCACACTAGTTCCCCATGGATAGACTTTGTTTGGGGAGGGTCCTCTGAAATAGATTACCCCCACCCAAATAATGTCTTTCCAGAGGTCTCTGTGAGCTACCAACATGGTTTATGTGCAGTCATTCACCATAAGAAAATGGTTTTCAGTTCCAGCCTGCTCAGGACATTTTTAGAATCAAGTTAAACAATCATAAAAGTACAAATTAATAATTTCATAAAACAAGGTAAAGTGCACATAGAATTGATGCACATGTCTCATACCTGTGACTGCAACTATTATCAGTGAATGTGCTCATTACTTATACCATTAATGGTTAAATCTATAAAATGTCTGGTTCTGTCAGACTAACAGTCCCACACCAAAAGATGAAAATCTGCACATTTGTGAAGCTGGAACCAGAGAATTTATGTTTCTGGAAATATGACTCTTGAATTGATTTACTTACGGTTTCAGCCCTACTTACACCCCTGTGGCTTCAGTGTGTCTTTAGATTTGTACTCTTGAGACACAGAGGTCATGAATTGGTGGAGGTAAATTTATTTGCCTTGTTAGGACAAAAACCAAAGAATAAACTGTAGTGTTCAGGCTGTGTGGCTTTTCATCAGGGTTTACATGTTTGATACTTTCTAAAGACCTACAGTAAGGACTGCTTTTCACAATACTTTGAACCCATGTCTTTGTATGCAGTAAGGGGCGTGATTCTCTAGGCACCTCACGATTGGATTCTGATTCAGAGGGCTACTATGAGACTATAAATGGGAAATGTTGAGTATAATTAATTTTAATTCGACTTCAAGGTACTTTGACATTCATTTCTAGGAATGTAATGTTTATATTCCAACATGTTTTGTTTTCCAGGATCCAGTATTCATAATTTAGTGTTTTATGCAGTATTAATGTTTGTTGCAAGTTGTACAGCTTCTGGTACCAGGTTGTGTCTGTTAGTATGGTGAGAGAGTAGCAGAAGAATTCCCTCTGTTGTTGTACGTTGCAATATTTTGCATAAAGCTAGCAGAGGAAATAAGATATGGTATAAACAGTTTCGGAGATTTACTCACCAAACAGAATTGCCAGTCAGATTGTATCCATCTTCGGTTGCTCGCGCTCAGCCGTCCTCACCAGCCAGTTTCACCATCCAGCTGGTTCAGCCGTAGGAACGTACTACGGGCAGCTCGGTCTTACAAAATTGGTAAAGGCGATTAAAATGTTGAGAATTTAGTTTTAAATTTCCGATTATTGATTCCTCTGCATCGAGACGTAATCGTTCAGAATCGCGATGCATCTATGAATAAATTTTTCCCCCACGTCTAGTATGTAGGGGCCATATTGTGGCCCTAGCTGAGCAGGTGTTGCTCTGTCAGTTAGAATGAAGCTTCTACCGTCCCTGCTCTGCAGAATTTGCACCTTGTTGTTTTCAGCATTTTTAGCATTTCAGGGTTTAATCAGTGTCTAGTTCACAAGGGACAATTCCTTACTGTTTAAAAAATACTATTGGTCTGTTCAGAAACTATATTAATTGTGCTAGTGTTGACAATCTCATTTAAAATAAAGATGATATTTAATTCAGGGAATATATGAAAGATATGGCTGCTGCTGCTGCTCAGTCATTTACTTTAACCCTCTGATTTACACAATGATGGCAGACTGCTTACTGATGATGCAGGATTAGTATCAGGATCTCCCCCTCCTCCACCACACACACACACACACACACACACACACACAGAGAAACAGTCCTTGTGTCCCGTCCAGCCATAGGTTCCTGTTTTACAGTCAGGCTCCTATGAGTTTCTGACCTTGTCTTGCAGATAATCACACACATATGATCCCAATAACACACACGTTCTTTCAAAGTCAAGCATAAACTTTATTTTTGGATTCATTCTGAAGGAGTTTTGCAACAGTAAGCTTGTTTGTTGAGGTCATAAGCTGTGTTATATTTGACCTTGGTTCCTAAAATGTTTGTATATTGGATTATTTTCAGGAGGAAATACTGCAAATGCTGCAGTGATTGGTTTACCATGTCACTGTGACATCATATGTGCACTGGCATGGTTTTAAGCAGTGTCAGTCAGGTTAAAGATCCGCAACTCAAAGTCTTGTGATATCTGTGTTCTTGTCATCAAATCCCACATGCAGACTCCAACCAGCAGTGAGTGTACTACTAACATGTACTGTGTGTGTAACACGGTATGTGAATAAAAACACATCAGTGAGCACATCATGAACACACACTTTAATTCATTTGAATTCAATTTTATATATATAGTGCCATATCATAACAAAGTTATCTCAGGGCACTCTATCGCATGGAGCAGGTCGAGACCAAGTTCCACACACACAAAGACCCAATGATCCCACCATGAGCAGCACCAGGAGACAATGGCAAGAAAAACTCCCTTTTAACAGGTAGAAACCTCGAGCAGAACTAGAACCAGGCTCTAGGTGGGCGGTCATCTGCCTTGACCGTGTGGGTTGAAAAAAAAAGGGGGGGGGGCAGGAGAGAGAGCAGGAGGAAGGAAAACATACAGTAGTGCAGCATAACAGTAATAGCAACATTGGCGGTTGAGCAGGAACACGGGGGCAGCAGGAGCAACCACAGATCCAGACTCTACAGCACCGGAGGCAGAAATACCTGCAGAAATCCTCAGAGGGAGAGAGAGAGAGGGGGACGAGAGAAGCACACAGCTAGGGGAAGAAGGTGATTTAGTAACAAGCATTAATGGGATCTGAGTGTG
>JAVQJL010022059.1:0-24384 GCA_036024295.1 Nannoperca obscura | reverse complement strand
TCCCACGCTGAATTTGTCCTCTGCATTTATCCCATCCATGCCGTCCTTCCTCCCGAGGACAGCCTGGAGCAGTGGTCGTCCTTTTTTTCGGCGCCCGGGGACCAAGTCCAAGTCCAAGTGCTCATGCCCTGTCTTGGTCAAGGACAGGGTACTCAAGAGCAATCTTCTGCATGTTTTTTGTATGGGGGTTATATGTATCGTATGGAGGACCCCCTAGTGAGCATGGTGAGCACAGAAAGTCCCCCAGGGGAATCGAACCCACGACCTTCTTGCTGTGAGGCAAGTGCACAATGCACTGAGCATTGATTGCACCCAACATGATGACATGATTACAACGGGCACTAACGGGTTAATCTGGCCATGAAGAATCTTATTTTGCATTACATTATGGGTTTTTCATTTGCTAGGCTGAAATCAACCACCTCCTCAAATGTGTTGTAGCTTGTGCTTAGTATTTCCAGTTTTCTATTTCCAATGCTTTTACATTTTAGTTTACCGTCATTTTGAAGGCCAAATCGTCCAATTCCGGTATCAGCATGGCCCACTCTGGCCAACTTGATTAAACAGCTTTACGAGCTAGGGATTGTTTTTAATTCAGGAAGGCTGCTCGTTTTGCACTCCAGCGTGTGCCGTTGCAAGGAAAGGGGGGGATGTCAGAGTCATCTCAAGATACGAAAAAAAACAAAGTTTTTACCATGTGTTGTTATGACGTGTATTTGCAAATAAAAGTCTATTTTAGTGTACAATCTGTGCGTTTATGTGTACAGTATAGCTTTTATTACTACGCATATGTGTATTTCTGTTCAAAATATACAGAAAATTTCAAGAAAAGCTATATGGGAGATCCTAAAGAGCATCCATAGCCAATTATACTGATGTTTCATGAGGTTTAAACCATAAAAGATATCCTATTTTAAATCGATAGCATGCTCATAATGTATAGCCTGTCACTCTATGTAGGTCAACACATATTGCACCTACATATAGCCTCATGCTGCAGTATGTGCTACTATACAGTCACATATCAGATTTCAACATGTGTTGGGTGCTCAGAAATAAATGCTGAGAATACCATGAAGTACAGATATAGGCTTGGCCCATTCCCAAATTTGTGTGACACTAATCTCACTAATAGCCTGGAGCAGATCTCCAACCATAAGCGCTGCTAAACGATTAGGAGGTCGAAGGTCTCAGGGGATTTCTCTGCCAAGCTGGAAGCTGAGTCACCTGTTCTTTAATGGAGCGTTGGCCTTCATCTTGAGCAAAACATACGCCTTGTACATAGCTTAATGGTTAGAGGTTGAGGCTATCACACTGGCCGGGTGAGGAGTTCACTTCCTGTAGATGTTATTTCCCTGGCAACGAGTTTGAACTTCCATCACAAGTGAACTCTCTCTGGAAAGAGCAAGTACAGCTCGACTCTGCTCTGGAAATGTCACACAAACAGTTAACTTATTCGATTACAGGAATTTAAGTTGAACCCTGCACAAACTCTTAACAATAGTTGCATGATCACCATATCTCACCTGCAGGATTTGTAGCTCAAAGTCTTTCCCAAATATCATGCGTTTTCAATGAGGATTTGTTTCTGGAGATAATATTTCAGTTCTGTGAAAGCTGACAGCTGAGGACTTCTTTATTTTATCAGTCAGTTGAAATGTTATAACAGTAACACAGCAGCATCAACAACTGACAGTTACCTTCCTTGTCAGATATTGTTGGAGGACCTTTCATGGTTTATTTGCAATAAATAGAAAACCTGTGTGGTTTGGATGGAAGGCAGTAGCCAACATGTAACATTTGGTTAGAGATTATGGCTGGGCTGTGTAGTTGAAATCAAAGTTTTTTTTGTGTGTTTGTTCCCATTTGATTCATTTATAGAGCTACAAAACACAAAGCGGTTTGCATACACTTCTCTCTTCCTCTGGCCTTGTTGAGCCTTCGTGATGTGTTTTTTTTTTTCCTCATTCAGTTCTATTTGTCTCTTGGTACGTTGGCTGTGAGGTCACTGAGACCTTGCTGCCTGCAGTGCTCCAGGTAAATATAGTTATTGCCATTAAGAAGGAGAGTTTCCTGAACGGTGTGGTGAAGTGTTTTCTTATTCAACACTTCTCTGTATGGCTGCTTGTGAGTGGGGCAGGGGCTCCAACTCCACGTGAAATAGCTTCTTCTGTTTCTGAAGCTTTCAACTTAAAATGGTAGGAAATACTGAATGTTGGCAATTTTTGACAGAGAAAAAAGTCATGCATAGATGTCTAGCTCATCTGAAATCAATGTTTTGATGATTTGTATCTGCTCTGTATCTGTGATTGGTGATGGCAGGACCTTTTTACAGTCTGTTTCTGTTGTTGGAGTTTTATAAAAGTTCATTCATAAGAGATCCAGCAGGGAGTCGGACCTCTCTGGTGTCTAACTGACCTCAAACATAAGTACAATCGCTATGTAAGATAACAGAATGTACATTTTCTGTCTGTGAAGGACTTTGTGGCAGGCAAAATGAATAAAACTGTGGACATTAAAAGATGGTTGATGGAAGATAGATCAGAAAGGAGCCAGAGTTTCAATTTCTCTCTCTCTTTTTTCATCATAGGCGCAACTAATTCTGTCAATTTTCATGTGTATAACAACACATATAATGTCTTCCTGGAGAGTGTCTGAAAATGTGCGACGCTATTGCTGTATTTATACGATACTGTGTTTTCCTTAAAGCAAGCTGTATAAAATGAAAAGAACACATTTAGCCGTGACAAAGGGATGACTTGCATTACACTCATGTGGAAAAGACAGGTTGGGTTGTATGTCCATCTGTCTTCCTTTGAGTGGGGAAGACCTTCAGTTCTGGTCCTGGAGATTTACCGCCCAGCTAATCCCATTACTCAACTATCAGATGCCAAATCCTCTCTAATGGCATTACACGTGCCAGAATTACGTATGATGATGCTTGCTAATGAGAGCTCAGCAGATATACCTTACTGGAACCAGTGGCCCTTGCGTACAGAGTAGCCCCATGGCTCTGTGGCTTAATGGACTCAGTATTGAGTGTCGAGGGAAGTCAAATTTATCGACAAAGTGCTTTTAACAAAAAGCAGGTTGCTCTCAAAGTGCATTGCAGAGCAACAAAGGATGTAAATACATCTAAAACTGCAAGCATACACATCGAAATGTGGAGATGGTGTGTGTTTGCAACGTGTGGGTGTGCACGAGTCAAAGAGAGCTGCAGGACAACACCAAGGGCAAAAGGACACTTTAAGATGTAAGCATGAATGATGAATGGAAGAACAAAACTTCCATTTTTTGCTGCTGCCAAATCCTCTTTGGCATCTTCTTGCCTTTTCCAAACTGTTGAGTTAGAAGCATATTGTTGTCTATAGAGATTTACCTTCATTGGAAGAAAGGGGCCTAGACCAAACCAGGACAAATATGTGGACTTGGCCATGTATTTATATATATATATATATATATATATATCCTCTACTTCCAATGATAACCTGAAATGTTGCACTAAACTTCATAAACATTCCTTCAGTCTTTGTTGGGATACTAAATGGAGATATTTTGCAAACATAAAAACTGCAGAGAAACTATGCTGCCGAGCACACAAGCAAAAATAGAATCAAAGTCACATTAAAGAGACGATGAAGTAACGTTTCCTACAGTATGCACTCCACCAGACAGCAGTCCTATATGGAACCAGTGGGCCAAACTGGTTTAAATACTTTTTAAGATTCTTCAGCGTCACTTTAGAACTTTGTGACGGAGCAATTCTGCATCATTTCTGCATTATGAGTCAGCATCAAATGAAAAGTCCCTCTTGTCTAAGCCTATACATGTCTAACACGTAATTAAAAACAATACTATGAGCAGGTAGCCCAGTGGCTGGGCAGCGTGGCAGGTGTCGACTCTAGCTTTACACAGGCTCTCCAGCTAAAATCAAAGCCTCTCCTTTTGCTCTTAAAGCGCCCAGGAAAATGATTTATACGCCTGCTTTTGGCTTGTCGTGATGCCACTCAGGGCGATTTATCTTGTCTTGGCTCTGGCTCTCTGTAGCAGGAGCCAGCCATCCTCCCCCTCCCTCCTTTCTGTTGTTTCAGCATGAATGATCTTTTCCATTGACAGCTTTGTTCATCCCTGCAGGCAGATCTGCACCTGTAACCAAAGCCCGGTGGATCCCGGCCTAATTACCGTTCTCATCTGGCACCCAGCTGCCTTCCTTGTCCTCGTACGAACCCATACAGCAAACCACAGAAGAGGAGGCATTAGCGAGTAAAAAATTTGCTTTCATCGCTGCGGCTGCCACATCACATACACGTATCTCCAGAACAACACAGAGGATGCAGAGTGGAAAGGGTTTTAAAGGTTTCAAGGTCAGGAGGACACGTGGAATCAGCCAAAGAAGGAAGGAGCACACTTAATCTACAGTTACATCGTCAATCGCTGACGACAGTTCACGCTTATGTCATAGAGGCAGGTATCACTGTCTTCTTAATCCCCCAGCGTGCCTGCTGTGATCTGCAACAGCTACTGTTTTTACACAGAGACATGCAAGAGTTGTCAGCGGCAGAGCCTCGAAACATCAGCCCATAAAGGCCGACTGGAGGGGGGGAATGAGCTGCTGGTGCCTGAGAGGTTGATGGGTTCAGTCTCAGAGCAGAAAATCAGTGCACAGTGGAACAGGAAAGCGATTTTACTGGTTAAATACCAGTATGTAACTGTATGTGAGGCACGTGGGCATTGAAAAATGAGCATGCAACCTTTTCCTCTTGAATAAAGGTCAAATAAACAATGTTTACTGTACTGGAGTGAATATTTCTATATTGAACCAGACCAGATGATGACGCACGCTGTAGAGATGCACATTGTATGGTATAAACTCAAAGAAGGACAAACTTATTGTGAGGCTTAAAGGTCTGGCATCAAATGCTTTTCATTAATTCTGTTCAGAGCTCAATGCCGTATGTACTCATATCAAGGCCTGCCACCGCAGCATTTATCTGCAAATCTTGACCTTTGCCGAGTTGTTAGATGAATACTGTACGTCTCCTTGTTTTCCCTCCCATTCTTATCTGCTAAACAGTTGTTTGTAGTCAGATTTGCTGAATCTCCTGCTGGATTATGTTCCTGTGTAGTCACCTCAAGTCACCAAGCAGCAGTAGCGGATCCTCGGAGCCCTGATCAGCCATTCAGAAAATGGAGTTTGAAGTTTTGAGGTTAAGTTTAGGATTAGTCAGCAAGCATTCGACCGCTGTTGAATTGAAGCACCTCTCCTGAAATACGACTTGTTTTCCTCTTTATCTTTCTCTCCCGGAGGGAGTCGGGGGGGAGACGCGGCGCTGACAGCTCTAAAGTTTTTGTCTACGTTCAGGACAGTAACTGTGCAGGCAACAAAACAAGAGCAATCCAAGGTTCTTTCAGGGTGAAATCACAATTGTATGCAGATGTCAGATTAAAGTGGAAGTTAATGGAATCCACCTAAAACAAAAGGGAACAATCTTCCGGACACTGAATCAATATTTGAAACATTTCAGTTGTGTTATATCCAGACTATTGGTCATGTCGGTCTGTGGTCACATGAGTGTTGGCACAGACATTCAAGTTCCCCTTACGATGACCCCTATGATTTGAGGTTCACATTTGTGTTTTTTATCAAAATGAGACACCAGCTATTGAACAATTTGCCAGCAAATTTGGAACTGTTTATGCTCCCCTCAGGATGAATTGTGATAACTTTTATTTGATCATATTGCCACCATCAGGTCAAACTTTGACTTTGTCCAGTACTTTGTTTAATGACCAAAGGCAAACATTATGCCTGCTCAACATCCACATGTTAGCATTGTCAATGTGAGCATGTTAGCATGCTGAAACCACAGCTGTGTAGACTCTAGTTTTAAACCCTCATACCCAGATGAACTGATACTCCTTGTTGCTGACTTACTAAATGTTTCAATATGAGTCAAAACTTCAATTCCGTGTGTGTAGCATGAAGGAAGCTACAACTTTCATTTCATTGAGCAGCCTTGTGTTGTAGAATGACAATGAATGTACCTTGAACCTTGAAAACGTGGGGGGGTTGATTTAGTTCCGATTTCTCCACTATGGATGTAATGCCCTCTGTGACATGGTGCCAATTAGATATTACCTAATGCTGTGCTTGTTCACACAAGGTCACAATGGGAACACGTATGAACTCATTATGAGGATAAGTGACCCGTCCAGCCAGACTCAAACTCTTCTTTCGCTTAGTTTTGGTCTTTGCCACAGCAACGTTTTCTAAAACAGGATGATGTGACGCGACGCTGCCACGATCGAAAAACCGTGTCATGTTGGGTTCCCTTTCAGAGGTCAGAAAGTTTTTAGTACGATGTTTTCTTCTTGTTTCCAATTGTTTTAGACAAGAAGCTAAAGAAAATGCTCACAAGTTTTGGTGAGTTGGCAGACGATAGATAGACAGCATTTGTTATTGAGTGTATATTGGATTAGGTTTCAAAATAAATCCCAAAAGTATTTCCTGTTGTTAGGATGTAGAAGTGAGACATAACACAGATCATTGAAAGGTGCAATTGAGTAGTTTCTGGTGAGTTATTACTGTAAGACAAAAAAGCCAGTTGGACTGGGCGTAGGGCCAGAAGCACACTGCTTTCATGAAAAAAACAACTGGTTGTTTAATGTAAAACAAGTTCTTTTCCAATTGTTTGTCAATTATGAAAAACTGGACGGGATTTAAAGTCACTTTATGATAACACATGCACACAGGTCAAATTTAGCAATTTTTCTAAATCGTACTATGACCCCATAGAATTACACAAGCCAAAGAATGTGGACACATACTTTCATCTACGACACCAACATCAAGCATCTACTCAGATGTTGTGAAAGTTATAAAGGAAGCCATGCACAACCAAAGCCAAAGATTTGAGCCGAGACAGAGTTTACATTCGTTTACATAAGACACCTTAGCTGTCTGTATTTGCTGGATGAAAACCATGAGTTGCAGTTCACAGCTCCAAAAGCTGAGAAATTGACCTTTTGTTACAGATATTGTTCCCCTTGTGCTATGCTCAATGCATAAAGAAAAAGTTTCCCCACTTTGGTGTGGAAATTTGGGATGAACTGGGACGCGATCCAGGCCTTATCACCCAACATCAGTGTTGGACCTCACTGATGCTCTCGCAGATGAATGGGAACTAATGTCTGCAGCCAGGTTCCAACATCTGGTAGAAAGGAGATTAATGTCCATGGTTTTTCAATGACATGTTCGCCACACATATGGGAGTAATGTAAGGTTGTCCTCACACTTTTGGCCATGTGGTGTATATGTGTGTGTGAAACCGTGTGTATGCAGTTGCAGGGAGTTGGTCATCAGCTTGGACTTCACACCCACTTAATGAGAAACTCCGTGAACACATGTTTACACGACTAAAAGGGGATGAATTACTGCCTTCTGTTTGTCTCCAATCAGATGGAACGGAGGCCTATTCAAAGTGTCGTCGCTTGCTTAATCCCTGCAGTGTGTGTGTGTGTGACAGTCATAGATAATAGTGCTGGCCTTTCTGAACAGTGTGACAACACTCAACAGCTGTACAAGGCCCTGCCAAGGACCCCCCCCCCCCGTCCCTGTTTCTGTATCTATGTCTCTAGCTCCTTTTCTGTCTTCTGGTCCTTCTCTGTGTTTTTCTTTTTTTTTCTTTCTCCCGAATTGTTTAAATTTTTTAAAGAATTAAAAGGTATTAGGTTTGTGTCAGCACTTACCAATCTTTATATCCACTGTAAACCACCCAATTAAGGATCCATTAAAAAGCAAAGTTCACAAAAGAAATGCAAAATATCTTTCCAAAATTCATTATTGTTAGAAGATGCAAATGTTGGCCACAATTTATTGCTTTTACCAAAGTCAAAAACCCATCTGAACTTGACCTGAGACCCAAACCTTAATCTAATTCATTACTGAGCATTAGTTTGCCAGGCAGATCTAAGGCATTAGCTTCATTCTGTCTCTTTTGCTCTTTCCACTGAGCATCATGTATTTACATGAAGCCAATAACACAGGGGCAAAGACAACTGTCCCAGTCAGAGAGAGAAAGAGATTACATTTCTTTAATGATTAAACTGAACATAACTGTCCCGAGCCCAAAGCTTCACAAAAGCCTTGAAATCCAATACTTTGCCAGGACCTGTTGGGTTTGGAGACACCCATCATCATGATCATTTTTGGGATGTCAAAGTGGACTGCGTTTGTTGGGCCTTGTTCTGTCAGGTAAGGACGACTTGCTAAAACACAGCCCAGGAGGTCCAGACAGAATCTTCTAAGACTAGCAAGTAATAACAGGAACAAGGAGTTACCCTGATGATGACTTCACCACTGTGGCAAACTTTGTTTCTGGGCGACCCTTTGCATCAGGACCCCTACTGTGTCAACGCTGTGGACTCCTTGAAATGATTTGGCTGTATTCTGTCATAAATAACCTTCACATGACAAATATTCACAAAAACAGAAGAAGGAGTAGAAGAAGAAGAAGAAGAAGAAATCCACATCTAAAGACACAAATTGAATCCGACTGGGGGACATTTAGACACAACAATGATCAAATAAAACAAACTACAAGTAGCATACAGTGCAAACAAGGTGCTAAGCATGCCATTAAAGCATCCCACAGGATTTTAATGCTAAAACAGAATATAACTCATTTTCAGTAGTGATAGATACAGCATACTGCATTATACAGATGAATGAGAGGCTTGCCATCTTTCACACAGTGCTGATGGCAGTCTGAACATAGATTACACGCACGGCTGTCAGCTGTTTTCAACACAGATAACCATTAACTGAATTATTTGTCTGTTTGCTCATATTGTGCCTGAAATCTCAATATTTGTTTAAAAGTTGCATTAGCCGTTCTAGCTATTGCATAACTGTGTTATCAACTAAAAGTCCAAATGCCAAATGAAGTCTGCACTATTTCTTTTTGAGGTTTAGATGTTTTTCTTTCCTGATTGATTAAGTGTAATTTTATTTAATCTTTCTCTCTTTCACTTTTTTCACTCACTTTCTCCGTTCCTGTCTTCCTCTTCCTCACTCTTTCTCTCCCTTGAGAAAACATTGCTGTCATCCCGCAGCAGATGGCTGTGCTCTGCCACCCCCACTACCACAATGCATCGGGGCCCTGTGTGGGAGTTAAACACAGGCAATAACATGGCCTCTGTATACACATGCGCCTCACCTGTACTTTTACAGTTACATCTGCATATGTGTGGTAGCGTTTTATCAAACAAACATGGACTCCCTGCTGAATTACATTTGTTTTGGAGTCCAAGAGGAAAGTTCAGCACTTTCTTTCAACAACTTGCAAAAATACATGTTTGCATGCTATGAGTGTTGCTAACAACTCTATTCTCTGGTTCCCTTGTAAGGAGGTATCCTAAGTATCAAGTAATTCTCTAGAAATAAACTTGTGGATCCTAAGATGTTTCGCTTGACCCCTTGGATTGACCATTTAAGTTGTTTATCACGGCATAACAATGCCAACAATTCTCTGCATTCAGCTGTTTAAATATGAGAAACTGCTTCTTTATCATTAGAAACTATCTTTGGGTTTTTGGACTGTTGCTCAATATAAAGAAGAAACTTGAAGACATCACCTTAGGTCGCCTGACTTGTGTCGTGCATTAATCTCTATTTGTTATGATTTACAAAGCAAAGGATTCATTGATTCTTCTAAAACACAATTATGGGATTAATCGACTATGAAAATGATCATTAGGTGCAGCTGTAGTATCCAGAGAATTTGCTGTGATCACTCATGTTTCTGTGTCTCAATTCCTCAATGAGCAACATTTCAAGTGTGAAAAGTGAAGTGCTACTGTACTTTGTGAGTGAAAGTGTGCAGCTTCTCGCTTGACTGCGCTGCCATATGGATTTTGTTGCTGGAAGGAGCAGCTTTGTTTTGGAACCAAACTCCTCGCTTGGCGTTTTTCTGTCAGAGTGCAGGAGGTGAAGGGAGAGAGGGAGGGGTCTCGGTCCAGAGACAGTGACATCAGCGGTGCCTTTGGCGCCACTTATCTCTGCAGGATCTCCCAGCTGCCCTGGCATTTCCTGATACGGGCCACACACTGTCAAGCTAAAAAGATTCACGGAACCTGCGAAGAAATTGTTTCAGAGTGAAAACACGGAGGAGCAGCAGCAGAAAGTTCACGAACCATTTTGGTCCATTCTTACTCACAACTTGGTCTCAAGAAATAAAAAAACAAATTTGATAATGATGATCATGCATGCTAGCAATATGTACAGGAATGTTTCTGTTTTAGTAAGCTGTCTATATTTGCTTGTTGTGGTTGCCTGCACTAACTCATTTATTCCCACATTTCCACTGGTGCATGTTGTTTTGGTTGCTTGGAAACGTGTTATCTGACACTTACTGGTTTTTATTTGTTATGACCACTATGTAGTCTTATGTTCAGACAGTTTTCTGGGTTGGAATATGTTTTTATAAACCTGAGGGTCATAGACATAGATCAAGTCCCTCAAGTGAAGTTATAAGATTTGCTATATGACAATTTTAATGATGCTGCACATACAGTCTTCTTGCAAACTCATAATTCAATCTCACCTATGTTTCAGTTTTACACTGTTCACATAGAATTCAAACAGTGGTCTCATAGTCCATTGTCGTATTGATCACTGATTGTCCTTCATTTGCTGAGTTTCAAATATATTTTTCCTTTAAAAAGAAAAATTGCACCCATTCATGATCCTTTATCATATTTTCTGACAATCCTGACCATGATCATATAATTTAATGTGCTCAACTTGTTTGTTTCCAGCTATGTCAAAGCTATGTAATCACTTTGTTTCACATGTTCTTCTCTCTAAAATGTATCTTCATGTTCAGATTGTTTGTCTACGTGAATGCTTTCAAAAGGAATGATGGTGTTACAGCTGTTCACAATTCACTTTGTGTCAGCCTCTGGGGGCTTAAATCAAAACGGAACAACATGTCCTCCTAACTCAAAGTATTTTATTTTCTTTAGGCGTCACAAAAGGAAATGCTTCTGCATCTTTAATGCTGGGATCAGACTACATTAAATGTATATTTTTGCCTTAAACTCCCAACAAGTCCTCCAAATGAAATGATAAAGTACGTCATTTGTACATGCCCTATAATTGTTGCTATTTAGCGGATTTCGGGAGCAGGAACACACCCCCATTACGTCATCCACGTCACTACGCCATTTCCGCATAAATACCCTACGTAATCATCCCTCGTCCGCTCTCGATCACTGCGCCCCACCCGCCCGTCCTTTTTTCGCTCGTTTTTCCTATTCTTTCTCCCCTTTTTTCTTTTTTCTCTCGGTAGGGTCCTAAAGGGGGTTCGTCGTACCCGAGTGCCACGGCGGACGTCCCCACGAAGCTTCCCCAAACCAACAGCAATATTCAAAATTCTAAATGTACCCATGTTCAATAAATCTTTTAAACGTATCATATGGAGGGTGTGTTCCTTGCTAGTGAATAACGTGGATGTGAAAGTGAAGTCTTACGTCTGGGACGGTGTGATTGGGGCAGATTTTGCTTTGTGGGAACAAACAGTCCACACAGGCTCCCTTTGGAGAAGAAAGAGACAGTGATGAAGATGAGTTTGTGTCAGTCGGTGGCTGCTGGCTCTGTACTGCAGGTCTCTGATGACTTTACCCAGACTTTCTGGTATTTGGCCTCATCGCAGCGGTTCCTGTTGATGTGCAGAACAGCTGACAGGCTGTGGATCACTCCTTTACCGCTCAGGATGTTGGACGAGTTTATCTGAGCGTTGTTCACAAACAGCTGGATGACAAACAGACGGACAGTTTGGATTCTTGTCTTCAGATTATCATGTACTCAGAGGATACCTGGTCCTGTGATGATGATATTGATCATTGATTATCAGACCTTTCCGTCTCGAGGGAAGAAGCCGAGCTGGAAGGAGAATCCGAGCAGCGTCTGTTTGTATCCTCCTTGCTGCAGGTCGGTCTTCAGCAGACACTGCGACGCCACCACGTGGTAACGAGTCGTATTCACATCCTGTTTACAGAAACAAAATAAAAGCACAGAGACGTTTTCACTCTAACAAAAACTGCTTTTTCTTCAAAGTACACACATTGTTTTATTTGCATTCATTTTGTTTCTTGGCATTAATATTCTTCCGGAAAGTAATCCACAAACAAAGAGAGGATTTTATTCATTCAAAAATCTGCTCTTTATGGCTCTATACATGGAGTGGGACAATCATCACTACATGAAAACATATTTTGTCATTTTAATTGTAGTTTAAATATGTTTCAATATTACTTAAATATAAAATCATATCATCTGCTAATAAACATTTCTTTGCTGTGTTTCTGCCGCTGTGTTGATGATGATTAGTGATTCAATCACTAATAAAAATAATAAAGGTTCAATCACTAATAAAAATAATAAAGGTTCAATCACAGAAAACCTTTTCTTGCCTCTCTAAATATTTTAGATAAAGTTTTTTTTGGTGACATACATTTTTTATCTGTTACAGTGATTCTTTGTTGTGGTGTGTTTATTTGCATCTGTTGCCATGGATTCTTTATTATTATATTAGTTTAACAGGGTTGTTTGAAATTACACTTCATGAGACGGTTTACTCTGTCTTTACGAGCCTCTGTACAGTTTATAATAAATAAACACATTTAACTTGTCTTATGCAACTGTACCAGGGCAGTTGCAGCCATTTTGCTGAGGTACTCATTGATGGCGGCGTCTGTTGGAGCAAAGATGGTGAACTCGTCTGCCTGTTCGATCTCGTCTGTCAGGTTGTAATCCTGAACAAAGCAACAGAGAAACAGTAGACAGACGTTAAAATACTGGTCCAGAGCTGCTGAGGACGGGTCGTGCAGCGTGTTTGTGTGTTCGTACGATGAGATACGATCTGAACAGAGAGAAGTCCGGCCTAAGAGCGAGAGTTGCCAGCAGACCTTCACTCAGCTTCCTGTCAGGAAGTAAAACCTGGAGACGGAAACAACAGACAGCAACAGTCAGACAGAAAAGCATGTCCGTCATCAGCAGCATCGTTAACATCATTAGCTTGGTACCTTATCAATGATATGGATCAATCCGTTGGTAGCAGCTACATTCGATGTGGTGATGGTCGCTCCTCCGACAGCTGTGACCTGAGAGAGTAAACACATCAGAGAGATGGAAAGTTTTTCTTTGTATTCATCAGATCAAGCTAACAGCTTTTCTTTTTATATATACATGTAACCCTCTGTAAATAAAAGAGAGGGTTCTGACTGTCAAAGTTGGGTATTCTATCTAAAATAAGCACATAATCTTGTCTTGTGGGCAGAAATGGTCATAAAGCATCACCTCTGTGCACTCACCTCATTGGTTTTTGAAACAGGAAATGTTGTCTTGAGAAGGGAAGTCAGAGAGGAAATGCTGCTCAGGTTGAATATTGGAAAGTTACCCGGGATCATGTGATTTCTGTGATAGAGGTCAGATGCAGCTGTTACACAAAAACTACAATGAATGAATTTAGTCTGCCTACATTCACGACACGTTCAACTGAATATTTAACTTCAGGCCTAAACAAACAGCTCGGAACATGTGACTGAAGATGAACCTGATGAGACTCGGCAGGTTTCCCTTCGTGGTCCAGAAGTTTTTGTCCTCTGAAGACATTTTAGCAATGGCTGCTGAAGACGGAACCAGGAGTGTGACGTTTTGATCTGCCAGAGACCAGGACATACCGGACTCCTGGGATGCAAAGACAGAAATGAATCATCCCTGAGAAAAACACTGGCAAGGTCTGGAACAAAGGTTAACCTTACTGGGGTTTCATATGTTCATAAATACATATATAAATACAACATTTGAGATGATATGTGCCAATTTAGTGCGTCTCCAGTGAGTCACAGTTAAATACAATGTAAATCTGTGATATATGTGATAACCTCATGCACGTATCCCCTGTCTACGCCCCCCTGATACTCACAGTGGTCCAGGTGAAGAACTCTGAGGCGTCCGGCAGAGACATCAGCTCCTGAACGCATCAGGAAAACAAACTCAGATCTAAAATCATGCAGGTGTGACACATGAACATGGTCATGACTGTTACCTGTTACCTGGACTCTCACCTGTTGGACTGTACCGTAACATATCTGTCCATTTCCAACAGACCCGGCATCACACACACATGTCCACTGAGAGGACAGCAGGCGACAGCTGGCCTGAAGACGAAACAGTTTCTTTTTTTGATCATCAGAAAACAGAGTGAACTGTCCGGTTTAGCTTTGATAGTTTAGGACTCACCAAGTAATGGCAGCCTCCTTCCTCAGTTACACACTGATTCACAGCTTCACAGCCTTGCCCGTTTCCTTTGTAGCCGGCTTTACACGTACAGTCACTCTGTTGGCTCAACACAGAATACAACATGAAGAAGAAGAAGAACAGAGTACTGTGTTTGGCCAGTTTGGCAGTGTACGTTACCTGTCCAGGCCCGATGTAGATGCAGGTGGCGTTGGGGTGGCAGCCTCCTCTGTCGGGACCATTGCAGTTGTTGATTGGCTGACACTCGTCTCCATCCTCCCTCCATCCGGCCAGACACTGACAGGAGTGAGTACCTGGTCCTGTCTTTATACATTTAGCCTGCAGGGGGCGCAGAACAGCACAAAGACATCAGGACATCAGTTTGTTCAGAAACATGTTATTGTCCTCCTTTAAATAGACTTCAGGTCCTCAAATCTGCAGAAATGATTTTAGAATAAAAACGTACGTTCACGCTGCAGCCGCCTCGGAGAGGTGGAGCACAGGGGTCTGACTCCACACAGGTGATACCGTCACCTTGGTAACCAGCTTTACATACACACCTAAAATCACAGACCGCAGATTCACTGAACAACGTCTTCCCCCAACTGGTCACCTGTTGTTCTGCAGCTGTTCACAGGTAACAGGTGAGCCTTGACAGCTGCAGCACTACCACCAAATACACCAAAGGCATGTCCAAACGGGACATATCACATTACAAAGTTAAGCCTGAGTGTGATGGATGCAGGTGAACTCACCTGGCGGTTCCCTGGCTGAAGTCGCAGTTTGCTTGGGCATGACAGAACTGAGCCTGAAAACCGCAGGCCGCCGTACTGCGGTCACAGAACCGACCGGTGAAACCCGTTAGACAGGAGTCCAGTTTACATCGACCGTCAGAGCCAGGGCGGTTATCACACTGTCCGTGCATACAGGGACAGGCTGAGGACAGACAGGTGAGGGTTCACACAGGTGAGCTTCATCACACCTACCTGCATGATATCACAAAAAGTCACGACTCAGACTTACTTCTGTCACAGTTCAGTCCATATTTATTGGAGGAGGAGCAGTACTGACACCGAGAGCCGCTGAAGTTGGAATCACAGATACACGATCCATTTCCCCCGATCCCCTCCAAACACTAAAACACAAAACACTTCCATTCCTCAAACACTAAAACACAAAACACTTCCATTCCCCAAACACTGAAACACACAACACTTCCATTCCTCCAAATGTACCAAATAGCATGAAAGATGTGTTCATCAATGAAAGGACGGCTTTTGTGTCATTTGGTCTTTTTATGAGTTTTATTGGTAAAAACCTTCTAACTTCTCACCTGTCAAGTAAACAGGAAGTGTTGAGGAATTTATGTGTACGTGCGGTGAACGTACCTGACCGTGTCCAGAGCACGGAGTCTGGTATCCACCTGGACAGGGATTGCAGTCTGGACCATAGAAACCTTCACAACATGCTGGAGTCTGAACACAGAAACACACCTCGTTCATCTTTGACCTTTAATCCTAATCTGAAGAATGAATGAATCTGTGGTGCGATAGTTTACCGTGACAGAAGCATTGCAGAGAGGAGAGCAACCTGTTGCCTGGAATCTAATACCTTGTGTGCCGATGGGCACGACGTAAAGACATCCGAAGGTGGAGGAGCCCTGATCAATACATAGATAGATCACCATGTTTCTGATCATATATTGAGACTCTAATTCATAAAGATGCAGATTTAATAGCATTGAAAAAAATCAACAGAGTGAGACGTCTTACTGTATAAACTCCCGACGAGCACTGAGACTTTTTGACTTTGGAGCAGCTGACACATTCCCCCTGAAAACACCAGCGAGCGTCAAACATGATTCAACATCTAAATTATTTTGAATTTTCAGTTTTCTAGGACAGAAGATGTTGACTAAATAAAATCTAATAACTAAAATTTATCAAAAGACTCAAATATATCTTGTCAGGATATAGAGCGTGCTCTGGTAAAGGCAACATGGCTGCTCACCTTGATGGTTTTGGTCTCGTTGATGTCACACCTGTGTGGCAGCACCGGTTGGATGGAGGCCGGAGTCAAAACTCCATCCACAACATACAGACGCCCGTTTTTAGCTTCCACTGCTGCCTCCAGCACCACCACCCCGTCCACCAAAATCTGACCCTGAAGAACAAACCAGACCAGTTCATTATTTATTTGTTAGATTCTTTACGTACTTAATAACTACTATAGTATACTACTACTATATCCTACTATTATATATTAATTCAAACATTATCACATCATTTCCTTCCCAGTGTGATCAGATGTGTTAGTTAACAAGTTGTTGGTCTCTTCTGAAAGGAAACGCTGGAGTTTATTATCAACAACTCTAAATTAGTCGAAATAATATCAAACTGAAATTACAATGAAACAAAGATAGAAAAAGACTGATCTTAAACTGGCTGAACAGATGAAGGTCTTGCTGAGATCACGACGGATGGAGGGAAAGAGAGTTTTAAGATCCACACTTACGTTTTCCGTCACGTTCATCGTCAGAACCTGATTGGCCATTGTCACAATTCTGGGACTGGACGCGGCATTATAGACCTCCAGCTTTAAACCAGGAAAATCATCATCAGAAAATTTGATGGAAGTAAAATGATTTCAGTGAATTCAAATGTTAGAAAGTCAGATGTACTGACTGCGGTGGACGGAACGATGTGGTTCCTCAGCAGCTCCACCAGTTTGTGGCGACCCTGAAGGAGAAGAATGGATCATTTTAGTGAATTATAGTTGACGCTTGTTCAGACTTGTTTCTGTGAATCAGAGTTCTGGTTCTTACTTCAGCGCTGCTGAGAAACTGCAGGTGCTCTTCATTCATCACAGCAAAGGCGGAACTGCTGGGAGCAAAGACGGTGATGGGACTTGGACGGTCCAGGACTGATGCCAGGTCAGCCTTCTGCAGGGAGACAGGGCCACTTTAGATACATAAGCACAGACTTACTCTCTCCTTTATTTAAAGTTACAAATGTCCACACGTCATGCTGAAACACACGTCTGCAGTATTCTGAGTTGCCTTCATGGACACATTTACATTCTCCTTGTGTTGCGGCTTCGTAACTACGTTTGTGATAAAGCCCCATCCTAATCCTGATCCTAATCCTGATCCTAATCCTGATTCTGATCCTGATCCTAATCCTGATTCTGATCCTGATCCTAATCCTGATCCTGATCCTGATCCTGATCCTGATCCTAATCCTGATCCTGATCTTCATCCTCATCCTCATCATAATCATAATCCTGATCCTGATCCTGGTCCTGATTCTGATCCTCATCCTAATCCTAATCCTGATCTTGACCCTGCCCCTTATCCTGATCCTAATCTTCATCTTCATCCTCATCATAATCATAATCCTGATCCTGATCCTAATCCTAATCCTGATCTTGACCCTGCCCCTTATCTTGATTCTGATCCTCATCCTGATCTTGATCCTGACCCTGATCCCCATCTTAATCCTGATCCTGATCCTAATCTTAATATCATGACCCTCATCCTGATTCTGATCCAGAAACTATGACAGTTAGCTGAACTCCACAGTGCTCCATCTGTCATGGGGGTCGTTCAGACCTGAGGTTCATCCTCTGGGGAGCAGCAGGATGTTTCTCTGAACATGTTTTGTGAGTCTGATCTGGAATTAAATGTGTGGGAATGTTCCGGGTCCGGGCAGGAACAGACCTGTGATCCACGTACCTCTAATAAAGACTTGAACGTGTCAAATTTTCCGTAGTCAGAAATGATCTTCATCAGGTTCTCCTGAAAGAAACATTCGAGATGTGATGAGATCAATGAAGGATCAATAAGTCTGTTTATTATTTGACAGGAAGTTATCTCGGTGTGTGTTCACCTGAGTGTCGCTCTCCACTGTGGGCGAAACGCTGTCCATCAGCTTGTTGATGATGTGAATCATCCCGTTGGATGCGACCAGGTCAGACTGGACGATCACACCTTTCTTCCTGCTGCCATGGAGACGGATTGTAGTCTGAGAGTCCTGGAAGACACCAGAAAGTCACAAGAGCTGATCCACAACCAGCGGACCCACGTCCAGACTGGTCCAGACTACAGGGTGGTCCAGACTGGTGTTCTTTATTTTAGGGTTAAATTATCCAACTTCTGCTAAAAAGCTTTAAATTAGAACTTCAACACGGAAACATTAATGACCTGCAGATGAAATCAAAATGAAAAAATAAATGTTTAGAAGGTTTCTCTCCTGTTTGATTTGACTGGAAAACGTAAATAATCAATACTGATAAACTTATCATCATCATTAATATTATTATTAGTAGTAGTAGTACTGTGTTTGGTCTCACCCCTTCCGATGTGTCCGTCTCGGCTGATTTTCCAGTCAGAGTGTAAAAGACGACCGTTTTCTTTAGAGTGTCAAAGGGCACCACCCCGGCAACCAGGTGCATCTTACACAGGTATTTAGCTTTGGACAAGTCAGCTGTCAGAGTCCTCACCTGGTCAGCAAACAGCAACAGCACGTTCGGTTTAATTTCATCCTGTATCTTATTCAAACAAAGTTCTAATACAGAGCCAACAGGGAGGAAGGAACAGCTCCAAACTGTTAAATGTGGTTCTTACTGAAGCTCCTCTGAAACCTTTATTGGTCGGGACAAAAAGAGTGAAAGGACCCAAATTCTGCAGAGGCCACGAGAGAGAATCTGAAACACATAGAAGAACGATTCATGTTGATTCTGTTCATGTAGGACACAATAACACTAACCTACATAAACAGCAGAGACACAATGTTCCTGTTGTCAGTGAGGTGAAACATCATGACAAAGTCAAACTTACAGGACTTCAAACACAGACGGACTAATGGATGAAGAACATTTAGCAAGAATCCTGTAATCAGTTTAAAAACTGTGTTTCCATCAGACTCTTAAGAGATTCTTCACGTCTAATGCCAACATTTTTGCATTTCTCAGTTGCTCCAGAATCCCAATGGGTACATTTTAATATCTCGCTGTCAGTCAATTACGAAGAGAAAATTAATTCTCTTGACATGTTCAGATGGAGCTGGAGCCAGGTCTCAGTTAGCCTAGCTTAGCATAAAGACTGGAAACAAGGGAAAACAGCTAGCCTGTCATCTGAAGCTGTCTGATCAACATGTTCTGTGTCAGAACACAAACTGAAAGAATTACTTTTAGAGGATTTATGGACAGTTGTTCACATGAAAGTTGAATGCACTTTATTATTTAATAAGTTAAGAAGTTAGAAGAATGTTTGATCTTTAGCTATTCATCGTACCGAACAGAGAGATGGCGTTGCTCAGCTGACCGCTCCACTGGCCTCCAGGTTCTGTGTTCAGACTGTTTAGACGCTGGATGATGTTCCCATAACAAACCTTACCGTTACCAAGGTAACCCGGGAGACAGGTGCACCTGAGGGACAGAGGGACAGGTGATCTGTCAGCTGTGATACATTAAAATAATATGTACATTCAGTGGATCCAGACGTGAAGCTGAAGAAGATAATTGGACTGACTCGACTCTTCCTGGTCCAACAGTGGTGCAGTTGGCGTTCTTGTGACAGGAATCAGGTCTACAGGAATCCTTCAGGCTGCAGCCGCCATTCGACAGGTTGTCAAAACCAGGAAGACACTCACAGTGGGACTAAAGAAGATACAGCCAGTACACAGATGCTTAATGTCCTCTGAATATCCAGGACTTCTGCTTCCCCCTACAACATGTCTGCCAATACACCCAAAAATAATTCATTCATTCGTCTTTATCCGATCCTGTCCTAGATTCTTGACCTTCTTTATGATTCTGTTGTTGAACCTGTTCTTGTTCTTCTTCCTGCTCCAATTGATGATCCTAATCTTGTTCCTGATCTTGATTGGGATCCTATTTCTAATCCTGCTCTAATTCCAGACACTGTTCATACTCCAGTTCTTGTTTCTCATCATGATCCTGCTCTTGTTCTTGTCCCTGGCCTCAGTGTTTCTTTACCTTCCCCGGTGCATCATAGACACAGCGTGCAGACTCGGTGGAGCAGCCTCCCTGTTTGGTCTGACAGGGATCACTGGCCATGCAGATTCTCCCGTCCCCGTTGTAACCCTGGTTACAGGCACAGAGGTGCTGGTTTGGACCGGTGTGGACACAGGAGGCGTGGAGATGACAGGGCTGCTGGAGACAAGGGTTGATGGCTGAGGACACGGAGGAGAAAAGACAAACAACAACTTTGAATGTTCCCTTTGAGGTGTCTTATTGGTCAGATGAAGTTTTCTGAAACTTGAGGTTCATGAAATAGTTTGAAATAAAAATGTTGTGGCAAAGATACAAAGATCAGGATCAACGAGAAACATTGACAAGAGATCTTGTTTCTGATAATTTATGTAGATTTAACTCACATAAACACTGAGCTCCAGACTTCTGGTAGCCAGGCTGACACTGACACGCCAGCTGTCCCGTCAGAGCTTCTTCCATACAGCGAGAGTTCTGCTGACAGGTGAGAGCCGCACACTCAGGTAACTCTGAAACACAAGACCGTCGTCAGTACAGGCTACAGGTCACAGTACAAGTGACAGGTGACAGTACAGGTGACAGGTCACAGTACAAGTGACAGGTGACAGGTCACAGGTGACCGGTCACAGTACAGGTGGCAACTGACCTTGATCACAGTTTGGACCTTTATACCCAGAGAAACAGGTGCAGGTACCAACACCTTTTAACCCCGAGTCACACAACCCGTGGACACACGAACACACTGCAGAAAGCCAAACCACAGAAAAAGATACGCATGAGAAGTCAGGTGAAGCTTTATCATTATTGATGTCAACGTCAGTGTTTATAGTTACCTGAACTACAGGTGGGACCATAGCGACCAGATGCACAATCTTCACATGCAGTTCCTGCAAAGCCAGCCTGAATCCATCACACACACACACACACACACACACACACACACACACATCTGCAGTCACAAATATGACCTTTTTAAGGATCAGCACTACAGGGTAAAGGGTCCAACCACCACCTAACTTATCCCTGGATCCTGAGCCAGAAGAACCTCTTAAAATATTTCTACCACCACTACTGAAAAGAACCACCTTAGAACCTGAGAACAATCACTTGCTTCAGTGAGCACTAGGACCTCTTAACTGCTGCAACACATAACTTCCCCCCTGTTGATCAATGAAGTCCTACATGTGATTATTTGAATCCAGGTGTGTGTTCTGTTACCTGACAGCTGCAGGTTCCGTTGCCTCCGACTCCGTCAGAACAGACTCCTCTGTTGCTGCAGGGTCTGTTGGCACGATCGGGACACTCTGAACACAAACATCACAGAGAACACAACAGGAAACAGTCAGCAGAGATTTGGTCGCTTCCTTCCTGGTTGATTCCCTCTCTTATCTCGACATGTCATCACTTCACCAATCTGCTTCCTTCTTTCAGCCGTCCTCTCAGAGAACAAACAAGTCTGTCATTTACCACATTTATCATCACATATATGAGAGAGGACGCTGGCGGCATTACAAGCCTCAGTTAAAGCTTTGAATCCCAGGACGACCTGTGGACGTGTGTCTGGGGGGTTAAACATTCAATTCAATTCAATTCAATTTTATTTATATAGCGCCATATCATAACAAAGTTATCTCAGGGCACTCATGAGGTGTCATGAGTGCCCTGAGATAACATGAGGTGTCCAGCTCCATGTGTGACTTGTCAGCATATTTCTATCCTGCTGACTGAGAATCTGGAGGGAGGAAGGAAGTCCTGAACACTGACTGAACATGTGAGCGGAGTCACTTTAATTCACTTAGTGTCATCAGATCACTTACATTGCTGCTCCCCTTTCAGCCAGAGTCTCGGACCACAGGACAGGGTCCCTCTGGTTCTACCTAAGTGCCGGTTCAAGACTATAGGGCCCCTCGACAGCTGCCTGACGATCTGAGGCTGCAGAATCACTCACACCTTTTAAATCATTCCTTAAAAATCTTATTTTCCAGTTCCACTTTGTTGTATGAGATTAAAATGCTAAGGCATTTAAAACAGGGCCCCCTCAGTATATGATATCAGGGGGGTCCGTAGCGTCGTCGACCAACTCAACAACCACATGTTTAGATGTCCATGAAGGGTATTGATCACATTCCTGCTCCTCAGAGGATTTGAATGTTAACATGTTAGTGCACTCACCGATGCAGTCTGGACCCCAGAAACCTGGACAGCAGCTCCTCACCTCCACCTCCCTGTAGCACTCAAAGGAGCAGCCGCTGACGGACAGATTCAGACTGCTTGTCCTGATGTTGTACCTGCACAGAGAGGATGAGCATGTTTCCTTTGAACTGATATTTGTTGCTACTACTGACAAACAGGATGAGAACTTCTGAAGAAGCTGGTGTGTAAGAGATGAGGGTTCCTGTCAGTATCATGTATCTGGATGTGTGCTGGACTGTAACAGTGCTGCGTTGCTCACTTGCAGTCTGACATGTTGGACCCGGGGGTCCGCTTGTATCCTGATGGGCAGGGCATAAACATGCTGATGCGACAGGAGTGACACGCTGTCCGAGTCTTTAGCACCGTGGAGTTGGTGCAGACGTTCTGACAGAAACAAACACATCACAGGACTTTAGTGTTGGCAGCTGACACTGATCCTGGACAGCAGCCACGGTGTCATTGCCTCCAAGAGGTTTCAGGATTTCCTGGGCTGATCTGGGCTCTGCATAAATCCTGGATCAAAAGTGACACCTGCACACGGACTGCAAACATTCATCTAAATACAGGTTTCCATCAACAACTGAAGAAATACACAATCCAAACATCAGAGCATCAGTGCAAACAGGAAGTGAGTAATAAGTGAAATTGCTGCTGGTTATCAGCTCCATCTGATCCACCCAGGAAACACACACACTCACACAGGGCCTGGAAAAGACCTGGAAAGGTCCTGCAGTACATTAATGCAGCTTTCTAACACGAGTATCTGTAACAAGCCCGTCATGATGTACAACGTTACTTTAACAATTTCAATATAACAAAGGAAGATAAACAGACCTGTTGGGATGCAGCTGAGCTCATCTTCATCACCATCATCATCATCAGAGATACAAACAGCAGCTTTAATCTCTGCCAGGACTCCATGTCTGTCCTCTCCGTCTCTCAGCTGGTCTGTGGTCGCTCTCTCAGCGTCTCTCCTCCTTTTCAGCAGCCCCCACCCCCTCCCCCCCCACCCCCCCCCCACCCCACACACACACACACACACACCTCCATCAGTCCTTCATGTGTTTCCTGAATATCCACTGAAACTCAAAGAAAACTGCTGAGTCTGCTGTTCTGTAAGAATCTGAATGTTTCTGTAAATTATGTAAAGAAACATTTAGTCGAGTTAAACAGAGTTTCTCCATGAAAAACATCTGGCGATGATTCATGTGCGGAGCTCAAACTGAACATGTGTCTCACTGATCCAGATCACTGTGGATCGAGAGGGGGCACCTGTGGACCCCCTCAGACCCTCACACACCTGCTGACTCAGGTGGCATCAACACGTCCGTCACATCCATATAAATAAATGTGACCTCATCTCCCTTCACCTTTATTTCATCATCAGAGTGTGTGTTTGTGTGTGTGTGTGTGTGTGTGTGTGTGTGTGTGTGCGTGTGTGTGTGTGTGCGTGTGTTATCAGCAGTGTGTGATGACGGAGCAGAAAGTTTCAGGAAAGAGAAAAGAGCAACTGAATCTTATTTACAGTCCAGGATATCCTGCTATTCACCACACACACACACACACACACACACACACAGTGTTCAAAGTGCTGAGTGGAAGCATAACAGGACGGTGGAGTCAGAGGAAGAACTCGTATCTGCTGGAACTTTCTGAAACTCATGGAAGAGTTTTGTCTCTTTGTCTCCACTGGAGTTTAAATAAAGTTCTGTGGGTTCAAAGTTCACTTGTGTCTTCTGGAGCTTTTCATGAATCAGAATCAGAATCAGAATCAGAAATACTTTATTAATCCCAGAAGGGAAATTGCTTTTTGATACAGTTACAATGCTCGATAAAGTTATTGAAAAAAGAATAATAAACAGTAGAAAAATAGAGGG
>JAVQJL010022057.1:0-49059 GCA_036024295.1 Nannoperca obscura | reverse complement strand
GTCTTGACTCTATTTTCTATTCATTTCACAACGTATGGTGGTGAATAAGTGTGACTTTTCATGGAAAACACAAAATTGTTTGGGTGACCCCAAACTTTTGAACGGTAGTGTATGTATTCGCAATTCCATACAGCAATGTTAAATAACAAGTTAATGAAATGCTATACAGTGCCTGTCTCTATATGGTGATGTGAATGTACAGGAGATTAGGGTTCCTTTCAAGAAACCCCCCCTTTAAAAACACTATGCAAAGAGGGTCTCATTATTCTCAAATGAATGCAGAGCAGATTTAAATGGAGGAAAGAAGTCACAGAGAGAAAATGAACTGGGAGTAATGACTGGCAAGGCAAGACCACAACTTATTGAAAGGAGTGAAAGAAAATACAAGCAACCAGCGTTGGAGGATTCTCAACAGAAAGGCCCTGAACAAGTCCTCTCACGTAGAAAGAAACTATAGTATAACTTTCTCAACTCACCCAAGGAGGATTAGCGAAGATAAAAATTGAAAGTTGCCAGCAGCTTCTCCATCATAATGAGATGCCAGTCATCACTGAGTCAGATTAACAGGAAAACAGAAAACAGAAGACTCACCTGCTGAGCGGAAAAACGTTGTCTGTGTTGCCACTGTTGTCACTGAGATCATGGCAAAACAGTGGCAGTGAGGCTTGTTCCTGTAAAAGCAGAGAGGGTTGGGCAGCCCCTCGCAGAGCCACACTTATGTCCCCATAGGCCAATCCTGCTAAAAGGCAAGCTTGTCATCACAACTACCGCCCTCTCCTCTTGGGTTTCCCTGTGGAGCTGCAGGAGTGTTCAGTTAGCAGCGACTAAACCATTCAGAATATGCGTAAGAGCAGGGAGAATGTGTACTTGTTGGGAGATGGAAAGAGGAGGAGAAAGGAGACAGAGGGAGGGAGGAGAAAAGAGGTGGGCGGGTGGGAGGGTGGGTGGTGGAGGGAGCAGCAGCAGTTGGCACTGTAAAAGAACAAGGTAAAATGGGTTTCCATCCCTCACAGACAGGCTGTGAGGGATGGCTGACTTCACCGGCCCAAGCTGGGCCACGACCTATCGCTTCAAAACACTAGCATGAGGAATGCTTTCAAGTCAAAAGGACATAAGGTTAAGATGATATCTCCACGACAGGATATAATGCTGATCTGAAACCAAAAGCATATTTCCTTAAGTTCCTGTTTGACACTATATGTAGAAAAACTGCCAGTTAGGAGTCTGTGTCAGACAGCGAGCCAATAAATCATAAACTAAAAGGATGCTTAATTGTATGTTCGGGCAAAGCACTATTGATAGTTGATAAAGCAAAGCATTGCTCGAACAACGAGGGAATATCCAAATAATCAAAGATATATTTCAAATCATTCTTCATTCTCAGACCCTGGATGAATCCTTGTAATATTTACATACTTTTAGTGTTTAGCTTATCATTTACGATATGTGGAGCCGAAGCTACAAGCGATTCCTGTTTGACATGAAAGAAACAAAAGCAAAATCACAATGCAAAAATAAAACACGAGTTAAACTTGAGCCAAGGCATTCCTCAGTAAGCAATCAGTCCTCTCGTGATTCAGTGTGAGTTAAGTTGTCACATATAGGAATTGTGGGTGAAAGTGAGAGATGACCTTGCAGAGTAAACATGAAAGGGGCATGTCTGAGCGTTTGCTTGATCATTGGCTGAGGACTTGTTTATGCTGCTCCTGGGCTTTCTGATACGACAGGAGTGCCGCAGGAAGAATTTCTGAGTTCACACTCTGCAAGTAGTTCTTGACTTCATACCACGGACGGGTTCATTCATTCATTCATTTGTTTATTCTGTTTCCTCACCAGGAGTGAGGTGGTGAAGCCACAGCCACAAATCAACACGTCTGACCTCTGGCCGGGGGGGTTATGAGCGCTGACTGACTTCTCTCATTCATAAAACACTTACCAGTCTGCCCGTGGCTGTTTTTCTTTTTTTGCCTCTGCCCTTTGCTCTGAATACATACACACTTTAGACTGTAGTGACTTATGTGCTCATTTATTAACAATATGCAGAAACTAGAGTATTTTGCTAAACTAAAGTACAGATACAAGTCATGAAAGGCAAAGGTAGAAATATTCTGTTGAATATCTGGAAATACTAAAAAAGCCACGCTCAACACAGCAGCCATGCAACAGCACTAAATCCACTGTTTGACCAGTGAGATAAGGTATGTGTGCAATCTTTTAATGTTTCCTGATCTTTTGTTCAGAGTGAGTGACATTCCTGATGTCCTTGTTGGGTATCTGCGTTTACATTTCCCCTACTGTCTGAATGGCAACATGGAAAGGTTACAGGAGACACACAAGAGGTTTTGCTCACTAACCATGAAAGTAAAGTAGTACAACTGGATATGAATCTAAGTCCGTTTATTTATTAAAACAAGGCAAATACCAAAAGATCATTTCTCACCTGGGTTGTGTACATGTTGATACAGACCAAGTGGAGCAACTGGCAGACAATGTGCCACGGTCTTGTTTACTCTGTCTGAGAAGTGTGCAGGTGCGTGAGACACAGAAAGAGTGAAACACAGGAACAGAAAGAAAATGTGTCTGTCCCCTGTGTCTGCTTACAGTAAAAAAACATTTGGGAAACACCAACTTGAACAATTGGCTGCACTTAATGAATAGCTAGCAGCCTTTCCTCAGCCAGTCCAAGGCCAGTGGGAGTGAGAACAGTTTGGCTCAAACACAGCTGGGTGTTCTCACAAGCTAACCTGTGAGGTCCTGTCTGCCCATGACCCTAGTGGAAAGCTGGAAGAGTGCAAGAGACTGACATTGACAGATTTCATGATTTATTCACTAAAGAATTGTAGCACCTGAGGGGACAAATTACATTTTCAACCAATTATTGATCTCAAAACAGGCTAGAAATATACACTTTTCAATATAACATTAGAATATATTAAACATATTTGTTTCTACTTTAGAAACTCTTCTGGTCTGTTTTGTTTTAGACTTTGTAAAATGTGACAGTTTGACACAAGTAACATACTGACTCAAGCTTTTGCAAGATATTTCAGCTCTCAAGAACGAGTACAGGAGTGCACACAGCTGTCTGATACACTGTGAAAATACTGAGCCAAACATCTCAGTGCTGCAGTTCACTTACATTTACCAAACATAAACTTCTCACAAAAATCTTTTTTAGCACACATGGATGTTTATCTTACTCTCTAACCTAAGTGTGTTACATTCATTTTTGGATCTGTTGGAGACATCATGCTTCAGTAATATTTACTTTAGATAGTTAATATAAAATAAACTTTTAGATATTAAAAGAAGACATGAGAATTTAGTAGGGTCTAGCAAAAAGATGCATTTTAGGAAATGTAGGAACATTGTTTGGCCCATATAATGGGATAACAGTTAGGATATCTTGACCTCTGATGCAACAATTTTGACAATAATATATATATGACATTTAAATCTGCCTCTCATGAGACCCACACTATTGTGAAAGTACAACATTAATGTTTAAAGTACTTGTTTAACTGTATTTGTATTAAAATATATAAATATATAAAGAAATGTTGTGACCGCTAAAGTAACAGCGACTTATAATACATATATACAGTGTATACACCTATAATGTGTAGTGACAGTGGAACATGTGGGTTTACTGCATCATAAATGCATCACACCAATACAAATCAATAATAAATACATATAGTCTTGCTGATGAAAGTAGGCAGACGTACAAAAATGATACATTCTTGCGCATTAAGTTACCTGAAACTTTCTTTTTGATTTAAAAAATGACTGTACACCCAACCATGAATGGTTTATGGCTCGTGATGATGTTTTACAGTGTATGAGGAGAACCACATTCTGCGCTGTCTTTTCACTTGCTGTCTCTTCTCTCCCTCTTACCCTTATCAGCGGTATCAACGCTGCTGTCAAGACTGGGCAGACGTTCTGAAGTGCCTGTGGTCTTCTCATGGCACAGTGAGATTAAAGTGAGGGGAAGAAAATGGAGCCAGCTGTGTTGCTGAAACATGTGGCTGTATGGTGGCAGGTTTGCCTGCCAGCAACCCAACATGTTATTGCTGCACAGAACAAGCGAGAGTCTGTTAAGACAGCAAAGACTGACAGAGTTACATCTAAAGTATGGAAAATAATACAATTGTATCTGATCCTGCAACACTGATAACATTCACGCCATGCTGCAATTATAGTAAGTGTAAACATATGAAAATCTATCTATTGGGAAAAATTATATTTTATGCTGTTGCAACTCTTATGCAACATACCCAGCCGTGGAAAACAGACAAGTACAATACAAAATGTAAACATCATTAGAAAACATTCCAGCAATACCACAGTCTGACTCAATATCGTTGCAGATTTTGGACGGATTCCCAGCATACCACTGGGCAGATGTTGTGCGTTATCACTTCTCGCTACAGTCTCACTTGGTCTCTACCCTAAGATAGCTGGTTAAATCATCACAGAGCTGTTGCGTGTGCAAAGATAATGGCTGATCCTTTTAACATTTGAAACTTTTCATAGGTGATTAAAATAGTCTCAGTCTATATTTTAATTTGTATTGAGAAGTGTTTCATGTAAAATGATGCACACATCTTAGTGGAACATCTGTGGTGTCGTCATCTAAATAGAGTTTTCCCCCACCGGACAAAAAATCACACATTTTGTTGAATTAATTAGAATCCAACCAGTTCCTATAATACTCCGTGAGAGCTATTACTTTCGGCAGATGTGAATCTGGATTGATAATTGGTTGGTTGCATCTGGTGCTGATAAAACAGCATCTTGGATAAAAATACTCTATATTTATTTTGCAAGCAATGAAAATTATGGTTGCCAGGTGTACTTGAATCTCAAATTAAGTGCTTTTCTAAGCCACCGGCATAGTGTGCCTGAATTCTCTCAAACAAGTTAAACAGAAGATAAAATATTATACTTCATAATCTCAGATGATCAAACATAAATCTAGACCTCGTTCACAACTTAACAGAATTATTAAACTTCTTTGAATAGTAGGCCTTACATTTGTTCTTTGAGGGAATCTAAGATCTAAACAATGCTTTGGGGCTTGGCAAATATTTGGGTATGTGTACATTCTTGGCCTTGCTCCTCTTCATGAAATCTTGGTATTTCATTGGCTCACACATTACCGCTTTCTGACAACACATGCAGGCAGCACCCGCTGTTAACCACCAACAGCCACACGACAAGATGCCAAAACTTAGTGAACAGCTGTAAGGACATTCCCAAACAATGAGCGATGCTAGAGAGTAAAAACAAGATGTCAGCTCCAGTGATAGCGAGGGGAGATGTAAACAGTGACTAAAATTACAGTAAATTACTGCACAATGATTTCACAGCCTGTCTCCCCAGCCTGTATGTGATTATAGGATGGATGAGGTGAATCAGCTCATCCTTTTATGTGACATGGGGGGATTGCCTCAGAGGGCACCATCACACTCACAGAGCAGCTACAAATTAATTCACTCAACAACAACCCCTGTCCTCGCCTGCTGCAACACGCTCTGCCAGCACTCGCAATCAACCAGCGAATTCTTTCCGCTCTGAGTTGTGAGGTGGAGGTGAAGGACGGGGGCTTTGTGGGCTCAGTGTTGTGATTGTGATGTTGTGTAATTGACAAGTATGTTTGAATCCATGGTCTGATGCAAACATCACACAGCTCATTCCCCTTCCTGGGGTCAGACAACAAACATGTCTGCTTCCAGGAACATCAAGGTCTATTCACAGATGACGGGGTTATTCATTGGGTTGAACACACATTGCGTGCAGCAAATCATTGATTCCATCCATGGGTGAACCAAAGGTAATGTATGTCAAGACAGCATGGCTTTTTTGGTTGAATAAACGTGTTGACCCCTGAAATAATGATTACTGTAATTTATGACAACACAATACTGAGAGTAACAAAAAAATTTATTCAGAGGGCTGACTTACGTCAGTCTGTTATTATCTTGGCTCATGAGAGAAGAGGAAATCAGATCAAAGCAGAGCATTTGTCAGCTTCTTCTTTTGTCTTTGCCATGAATGAGCCGCAGAGCTAAACAGCTGCTCGCTAACAGCTGCTCGCTAACAGCTGACTGTCAATTGTGGTTTCTTTTTCACTGGTGCAAAATATTAATATTAACTATGTCAGGATGCCAGGTTTCAACTCTCAAATAATGTCTTTGCATTTTGTTGGCCATTTTGAAATGTTTTCTTTTTGGTTTCAGTTCTATGCAGCCATTGGTTTTCACTAATTTCTGAATGGTATGAAAATCTATAGAAAATATTAGAAACATGCTTATTTTGTGTCATCAGTCACAGTAAACATCAAGTTTGCATTACTTTTTTCAAGGTTACTTCATCATTGCATGGTATTGCAGTGTTCTTGCGGACTGATTAGAAGCGTCTGCAGACAGTAGAGCTGAAACAATTAGCTAATTCATCTATTAATCGATCGAGTAACTTGAGTTATGGACTGTTAATTGTGCAAAACAAACGTGAATATGTGACCGGAAATTGTGATGGATAATTTTTTTTACATTTTATAGATCAAAATGATAAATTGAAAAATAAAAAGATAATTGGCAATTTAATCTATAATGATTTAATCACTGTGACAATCAATAACTGAATCTAGACAAAAATGAATGCAAACTGGAGGTTCACTGTGATAGATGAACATGTTTTAAGAGTCTGCTAATAGATTTTCATACTGTATGGACATGAATGGAAACCAATGGACGCCTGGCTTGCAAAACGATTACCTGTGATGTAAAGTAAAAGTGATTTGTAGTAAATGAGCTAAAACGTGCAAAACCACTAGCAAAGTCCTTTAAAAACACTGGATGAGATTTAGGGAAACGCCTTAGCCGAAGCAGAACAAATCTATATGTTAATGAATGGATATAACCTCCATCTGCTGCACAAAGCAAACCATCTTTCTGTCAGGATATATTGGAGTCTTTCATTTGGAAAGAGAGTCCTTTTATCCTCCTTCCTCTCTCCGTATTCCAAATGCCTGTTAACAAGGCTGAAGTCAGTAATTGATTTTAGCTCTCTAATCTCTCCTCTCTATTATGAGGAGATCTCTCCTCTGCACCTGGGGCCAACGCTCTCTTCTTTTTTCTTATCTGCTGTGAGTACACTAGTCACTCCCAGTGGGGGCTGTACTAATCCCCATCCACCAGACTCTTCACACACACACACACACACTCACACACACACACTCTCTCTCTCTCCCTCTCTCTCATGGGAGAATCCCACAGCCGACAGTACACCAGACAGTGCCTTGAGCTGCCTGCCAGCAATGTAAAACAGAGACAGATGGAGGGGCAAAACCAGACACTAAAGTATCTAATCAAAAGGCCATTTTAGTACAGTGATAAGCAAACTATGGTGTTTTCAAAGCAAAAGAAACACATTTTTTATCTATAAAAAGCACCAATACGTGGAGATGCAGAAATAGAAACATTGCTGGACATTGTAAAATATCACTTACCCTTCCACAGAGTCCTCTGTGTCGCTTTAAACTGTAACACATGGGAGTGAAGGAAGTAAATCTCTCAGTCTCTGAGTATGACATGATTTCAGTATGACACCATAAATGATCCCCTGCCATTGTGATTAACCACCTCAGCCACAGCACACTTTGGCTTGACAGGCTGGGAGTTGACTGTGAAGGCTGCAGAGGAGGACAGAGGAGTGGATAAAGATGCTCAGAGTACAGACAAGTGGGTGAATGCAGAGAAAAACAACTACGCTCATAGTTATATGGAAATGCTCCAGAAAGGATGAGCAATTTGTCACGAGTTGAAAGTTGAAAAACCCTTAAAGTAAAAAGGAGCTTTGATCATTTGAGGAATCAAGAGGAAAATAACTGGCAGACAGCAGAATGAATAGAGCCTCAAGAATCATACATCCCCCTCATTTGCCCGGGTTCACCCTCAGACAGATATCAGTATGTTTGCAGAAAGAAGATCATCATCGTCATCAGATATGATATGATAGTTGGACTGATAGACAGTTTTTTCTCTTATCAGAGTGGTTGCTGCGTTCATTTAACTTAATCAAATATTACATAATCAAAGGATTTGAATCTCCAATAAAGATCAGCATTTATAGTTTTGCCCACTCAAAAAATATATACTATATTCTGATGTAGGTGCAATATTTTAAATATTGGTATATGTACTAGTCTCCATTGTTGTATTATAGATTACTTCTTGATAATCTTGAATCTTGATATCGCAGATATTTCAATGAGGAATATTTTGGAACAGAAAGCACAAATAGAAATAAGGCTGAATGCTGGGAATAAAAACCGAGGTGCAAAAGACACCAACACCACCGCCTTTATGGCAAAGACCAGTGCAAGTTCAGATGATGTGTTTTCATGCAGCAGGATTAATACAATTATAATTATTATAGCATTTATTGATTGATTGGTTTTTGTGGGATTCAGTTATATTGTTTGCCTATACCATTAAGATAAAAGGGCATATGTCAGTGATAATACACGGTTAATTATACAGCCTGTTGGTGGTATACTTTATAATCAGGACAAACTGTAATGTCTATTAAAAACGGGAAATGCTTCATTTAATATAGTACAAGGAGAAATCTGATGCGTTCACAGGCAGATGAAACTAATATCTGCGTCTGACTAATGAAGCTTTGTGACATCATGTTGTACATCTGCAGTATTTACTCCAAATCAGAAGATGGTGTTAATCAAGCATGCAACCTTCACACAGTGTGTTATTTTCCCTCCATGACAGAAGATGGCAGTACAGCATTAGAGGGGACAAGCACAGTCAAATATCCGTCAACAGGACACCTTCGGCACGTTTACGGTCGCGGAGTTTCCTTTTCTTAACATCAAATAGCACAAAACATCTAGCATTTCTCTGCCTGATATAAACAAGTCATTTAGGTTTAACGTCAGTCAGAGAAATGACCTGCATAAAACACATCTTTTCTAAAGTGTCACGCGTAAAAGTGGGACGTCTCGGTGCAGCGTTCACCTCCTGCAGGTGTTTCCATGCTGAACTAGTAAGAACTTCTTGATTTCCTAAAGGTGCACATTACAAACACAGTGCATTGCATTACACCTGACCTTACAGTGCAGTGGACCTTTTCACCTCGCAGGCAAGACGGGAATCCAGCGGACTTCCAGTCGTTCATCACAGCGAGTACGTGTGTGAGCTCCCACCCAATCACAGGTTCCCCATGGGCAAGTTCCCCCGGGTCTTACACTTTTTAATCAAAGATCAAGTCATTACAGAGAAACAGGTGAGTGACTCATTGATAGTTTCACCCCCAAAATACAATTGTGATCAAATCTATTGTTTAGAGCTGAAATGTCACCAACATTATCGATTAGTCAGCAGGTGGAAAATGAATCGACAAGCCTTTTGACAGTTTATTAATGAAAATGCAGCTTTCCACTGGTTTCATGTCACTGTTAATTTAATATGTTTGCACTGTTTGTTAGACAGAACATTGAAGGATGTTACCCTGTGTACTATTACTATTTTCTGGGCAGTTGTGAAAATCCTTGTTGCAGGACTAATATTATTTGCCATCCCTTTTCTCACATTTCCCTGTTAATGTGAATTTCCTTCTTCACAGTAGGTGTGGGTCCCTGAAATTGCCTCTAAAGATTTACTCAGCTGTGTGCACACAGAGGAATATTTGAACAACTTCATAAATGGGAAGACAACCGAGCAAGAACAAAGGAGGACGGGTTTCCCCTGGAGTGTAGGCATAGTGAGACGCTGTCGATATGAAACAGGTAGGAAGAGCACCTGATGTCTCTTGATGATATAACAGCTGAATGGCCTGGAAAGAAAACGCTACATGAGCTGTTCACCATCTCTTGTTGCCAGGTGGGACTGTTCTAGCTGCGGAAGTAGCTCTGCAGAGGGGTATGGCCTGCAGTACAGCAGGAGGAACCCATCATGCTTTTCCAAGCTATGGTTCAGGGTTTTGTCTCCTCAATGATCTGGCAGTTGCAGCCAAATACCTGATGGGCATCTCCTTACCTAAAAGGAAGATTCTGATTGTGGATCTGGACGTGCATCAGGTAGCGTTAGCTTGTCTCATAAGTACAGTGTTTGTCTTTGTTTCTAACTGATAGGCTGAACTTGTTGTCTTCAGTAGCATCTTCTGCTTTCAACAGGGTGACGGCACTGCTTTCATTTTTAAAGACGAGCCGTGTGTATTTACATTCTCGGTGCACTGTGGGAAAAACTTCCCCCTCCGTAAACAACAAAGTGACCTAGATATCAGCGTGGAGGATGGGCTGGAAGACAAGGAGTTCCTCTCCACAGGCATGTTAACACACACCATTATGATAGATGTATTGTGTTCAAAGTTGAGATTTTCTTTTTGCTGGTTTCAAACGAGGCTCATATTGAACAAGCTAAATGGAAATCATAACATAACATTTTTGTAATTAGTATGTTAGCATTCATTTGACAAGTACATGTCTGATGATGTTCCTTTTAGTGGAGGCTCACCTTCCCTGGCTGCTGGAGACTTTTCGTCCAGACCTGGTTCTGTATGACGCAGGTGTCGACCCACACTGGGAGGATGAGCTCGGGAAGCTCCGTCTGACTGACCAAGGTGAGTGATAACTTTTGACAAGTATTTCCCCCCTGCAAATTCTAGACTGAATTTTGAATGACTGTAGGTGTCTCGTAGGGCTGTATCAGAGAGATCTGTATGTGATGAAGACTGTGGTGAGCAGAGGGGTTCCTGTCGCTGCTGTTATTGGAGGAGGATACTCGAGAGACATCGACAAACTGGCCCTCAGACACTCCATCGTCCACAGAGCAGCAACTCGGGTAACTGCTTAACCAGATGTTAACCGACCCTTTCCAATACAGAATACATTATTTAAACCGTGTACAAAATGTTATTCACTTAACATGAGTGGATATATTGTTTTCATGTTCTTTATATTTTAGGTTTGGAGGGAGTGTGGAATGTGAACCCCAACCTTACGCCAATTCCAATGTTGATATTGGGGAATACAAAATCCTGGTAATGCTAATATTAAATCATGTGTATTTATATAGTACAAATGCAACAGCCGTACATTTTTATTAAGAATAAAATATATTCAAAAAGACTTTTGTATACTGAACAGGATATTTGCAGCTAACCATTGTCTGTATGTGCTATGTTGTGCCATTTTCCTCATCAAGATACTGTATCATAGCAATAACTATTTAATATCCTGTTATTAAACTATTATTTGCAGTTGTCACTGAATGAAGATCTACTAAATAATTACAGGTGTCATTCATGACAGTAAACACACTCATGAACAAAAAATATTTAATAAGAAAAAACAAATTCAAACTCAAAAGTATTTACATCCGGTCACATAAAACATTAAGGTACCAGTGTCACTTCAGAACAAACAGTTGGTCCACACATACTCTACTGATTAGGATATATGTTGTCCTTGGCACAATGGGTACAGATAACCACCAGTATGTTTCAAGTTTCACCTATTTTTGTGTCATTCACTGACATCAAGCAGCGACATATTTGTGGTACAGTGCAATGTTTATTCACAGTATATGAGGCAGTTGATTTTGCTGAAACATAATAGTTGTATAGCTCAGCGTGTTACTTCAACACAAGACAGTATACTACTACAAACATCGAGCGCACACAAACTGTCAACACGGAAACAATTGGAG
Source organism: Nannoperca obscura (assembly GCA_036024295.1). Taxonomy (NCBI): domain Eukaryota; kingdom Metazoa; phylum Chordata; class Actinopteri; order Centrarchiformes; family Percichthyidae; genus Nannoperca; species Nannoperca obscura. The sequence continues at coordinate 37,327 of JAVQJL010022057.1, read as the reverse complement.
AATAAAACACAAGCAAATGCACAAATGTGTTGTGAAATTACAACTGAGCTCTTCTTATGATAGTGTAAATGGTAGATTACATATGAGCAGGTTACGGAGTCTCACCAAGAAAGTCCAGAACGGGTACTTGCTGCAAGCTTAGCTCCTCATATTCAGAGTTAAGAAACATGCAAAACAGGCACAACACAGACACAAAGAATATAGTCAGAATGTTCCACTGTAGTCACTGCAAATGTTAAGAGTATACTGTAATTTCACAAATTCCTCCTTGGCTAATATTAAAATTCCGAAGAGAAAATCTGTGTATTTCTAAACGTTACCCTTGCCAAAATGCCCTTTTAAAATAGTTAAAATCGTTAGCAGCACTGGAGCGCGCTGTGGTTTGATAATAAAAACTCATTCTTGACTCTAAAAGAGAACACAAACTGGACATCTGGATACTGCTTGTTGGTTTGTCATATTGAAGTAGATACTTATTAATACTTTAAAAACAGTATAGCCACTGTTGAACACTGCCATCCTCTGTGCATCCTCCACTGCTGTTGCAAAACCATGACAGTGATACCATCTAAAATAATAGTTAATGCCAGATACGGATGGGTGTGTCACACAGCTGGTTCCAGGACTACCCAAAACTTAAAAAGAGAATAACATTGCTAAAAAAGTCAAATAGAGAATTGCAGGAGTGGAGTAGCTAATGTTTAGTGAACCTTCAACAATGGCTACGTCTGTATATTTACTTACCAGTTAAAATAACTGAATAATCAAATGTGTGATTCAGTGCTAAAACGTGAGGCAGAGTTGATCCAAAACAATATCAAGTTAAAATCAGATTTTCCACAACTGAACTTTCTCTGCCACCACACACCAGTTGGCATGATCAAAGTAAGTGTGTGTGACATGAAGCTCTTCAACATGATTCTCTATCAGCTCTGCCAGTTCTCCCTCCCTGAAGACGTGATAGTACCTCAAGCAGGAGCCCTCCACCTGCCCATCGCTCCCCTGAGGACTCCTTGTGCTTTCCTGCTGCTCTCTTCCCTGAGGGGCTCCTTCACTTTCATTTCCAGACTGCTTCAGGTGATCTGTCTGGAAAGGGACCAGATCTGGCAGGGCCAGAGAGCTACATTCCTGGGCTAAAGATACTGAGACACTCTGGTTTTCTGTGCCGTTGTTGTTGGTAGTGGTGGTGCTGCCTCCAGGATCTTTTTGGCCGTTGTGCAGGTCTGTGACCGAGTGAAAGACGTCCTCCTCTGATCCGATCACAGACGGTGGGGAAAAGAAGCTCGAGACCTGCTTGATGAGACCCCGTCCTCTCCCACGCTGGCTGGCCTTGTTTCCCTCGTTTTCACTCGTGGGTGAAGATAAAGTGCTCAGGTCTCTGGAGGATGACCGGGAGATGGCTAGGCTTCCAAAGTCAAACACAGAATCCAGAGACCTGGAGAAGAACCACAGTCTCTGCGTCCTCTGCTGCGGCGTGGTGCAGGTCAGATCTTCTTCATCTGCCACAGAGGATGTGCTTCTAACCTTCCTGTACTTGTCAGTGTTGTCTATGGCTTCGCTCACGCTCTGAGCTGTGGCCCTCTGTCTGGGTTTGGCGTGCTCCCTGTTGAAGCCAGAGGGCGAAAGAGGGTTGGGGTTCCAGGGAACGAAGATGTCCTGTTTCTCAAATTTACGACGTTTCTGCTCCATGGCCCACACGTAGATCATGATGCGTCCACCCACTCGCAGGGTGCGAGCCATCTCCTTTATTGCTCGAATACGACGCTCTTTGGTGGACAAATGATGGATGACTGTCAAAAAAACATTAACTTGTCAGAATTAAGTAGGATGATGAGTAGGCATTTATTAAATTATGATGAGTCACATTCAGCACCTGCATCATCAAAACACTATGTACACTGTGGCACACAACGTAAATTAATAGTGTGGGTGTCTGCTGCCGTCTTTGGTTCTAATTACACTCCTTTGTTGGAGGACACATGAATTATTTCACGCTGTTGGCTAGGCACGTTCATTTAATTTGAGGGAAATGGCAGCTGCTGCTGTTGAGCTTCATGCATATGAATGGAGCGATTTGTTACCGAGTGGGAGGAATCAACAACCACCAAACCCTCCCTTTAAACTATGTGTGTTCGTCCATTACCTGCAATAGAGAGCACAGCGTCAAAGCAGCCGTCTCTGTAAGGCAAATGCAGCCCGTCACACATCTGGACCTCGTGTCCTTGGCTCCAGGCAAAGTCCACCAGGGGGCGACAAACATCGCACCCCAGCTTGAACACCTCCTTGTTGATGTGGAGATACTTGCCATTGCCACAACCTGCCAAGGTCAAGACAGTCAGCTGCAACACTAGTGACTGATTAAGAATGATAAGTGGTCTGAGTAGACGTAAAATACTCCCTCCTTCTCCTTAATGGAAGCCAATGTTAAGTACTTATTGCACAAACAATGTATTAATGATATAAGTGTCATGGGACTGACAAGATTACATCACTGCTGAAGGTGACACCCACCAATGTCAGCGACGATGCTCCCCGGCTGCAGGTCCAGCAGGAATTGTCGTACCTTCGGCCAGGCTTTATAGCGGCTGTCGTTGAAATATGGAGCAATCTTGTCATAGACACTGTGCACGTGGTCTCTCTCAAGTTGACTGGCAGCCTGCTCCATCGTGTTCGTCCAGGCTGCCTCGTGCAGCGGGACTCACAGTATCATGTCTGCAACAACAAACACATCTCTCTGCTTATTTCCAAATGATATATCCATGAAATAGTTACTCAGTTTCATTAGGAAAATAAAAAATAGCAATGTGGACCCCCTGCAGGGAACAGCACAGTGGTGTTCCGCTCTACATGATTGTTAGAGTACATCAAGGTCAGCTGGAAACCTTAATCAGCAGATGCACTCAAACATCTGTCAGGCAGCAGCGCGGTAATTTAACACCAAACCCTCTACTTTGTACTTGAAGAACCAGCTGCGTTCATGATTAGGCAGCCTCCTCACATCCACCCTGCAGTCCTCCAGAAGGACAGACTGATGTTAAGCGCCATGAATAAAAGTCATCAGGTTTCATTTGTCATCAATCGTCTGTAACTGTGAAAAAAACTGTGCGGAGATCATAAATTAAGTGACAAGGTAACAGCGGGGAGGCAGTCCCCATCTCACAGAGCACTCAGCAGGTCCATTTCAACAGTCGTGTCTAATTGTTTTTTCGGTCAGAGGCAAAAGGTCAACACATAAATCATTTCTGTTGGCAACTAGATGCAAAACAAACATCACTCGCTTTGAGTGAAAGTTCCTCTTGTAAAGATTTCCCTTAGCCATGTTATACTCTCTGGAAGAGGATGCCAGACTGCTGCTGGGTTTTTACATATTATATTTCATTCAGTGTCACAAGCAATGGAAGATTTCAGCACCAGCTCTATCCCTTTTACCAAAGATGACCCTGCTTGATTCTGCAGAGAACTTTCAATTTCCCTGGAAATTCAAGGCCAATATGTACACGTGAATAGATTTTCAATCTGATGACATTATTATTTGCATCATCTTACAGCACTGCATAACCGAACATCACCTCACTGTGTTTAAGCTTTGGTTGAGGTTGTTAATGAAAAATACCTTTATTTTCCTACAGATACAGAATTGTGGCTACTTTCATAGTCCACTGTTTTTTAAGTTAAGGATTACTAAGAAATTATTATTCCAATAAAAAAAAAAAAATTATGTAGCCGAGTTAAACAGAGACACCCAGTTAGATAATATGGTTTGAAAATAATTTCATAAACAGTAGCTTATCCCATTAATGAGGATTTTACTGGGGATTATGTAATTGTGATGTTTGTGTTGTGTCTGGTTTTCACAGCTCCCACTGCAGTCATCTCAGTTTATTAGGATGCGGCCCACAGTTCCTGCAGTGCTGCAGCGGCTCCCTCAAGCACTGTGTGTACAAAGAGTTCTTCTATAGTATTATCCAAAGCATAACTTTGTTATTTTTGACAAACAAATATCTCAACATGCAGAGTTCTCATTTGACTTGTGCGTTTGTCTTTCATAACATTTATCATGTGGTTGGATTCATTTCCTGCGGAGCAAACCCACACATAACACCGTCTATCTCACATGGTGAGGAGTTTTAAATCAGATGTGTACAAAGTGCACGTTTGATTAAATTCTTCAATCAAAATGTAGAAGTCTTAAAATATTTTCAGAGCTGCCTTTTTCCAAAACACATATGATGGGGAAATTCCAGACAAGCTTTCTTGCAGCATGGCATCGGTTGGGTTAGGCAGGTCAGAACAGGCATTTAGCAAAAATACTTTCTGTTAACAAACAGGCTTAAATATAACATATCGTTACATTTGGATTGACTGAGTTTGTGGGCTGCTGGAAATGTTTTGCTTTTATAATCTTTTGAAGACTACATATCATCAACTTCTCCAAGTCTTTAATTAATGAGTAAAATACCAATTTAAAATTTGGTAAAAGAGAAATAGGATGCTTTCTGACAATTGGGTAAGCTGTCTCTTTCTGCGTCTGTATTCAACAAATGATTTGTACAAACGCTGATATTAAGCAACACATCCTCATTGGATCAGCAAAGAGAGCAAGATCAATGCACAATGTGGGTACGTTTGCTGCAACAACACACTTTAAACTTTCAACCCGTCTCGAGGGTTTTCTGCTCTGTGATATAGAGATGATTTGCTCTTTTGAATCACAAGTGATGGATAAAAGTAGTCAGTGCCGACTCATACCAGCATGCATCACTCATCACTGCCATCATACAGCTGCCATATGTTGCTAAACCAATGGCTAAATATAATGAGAAAATCTGAAAGATTTACTATTTATCTCCAGTGCATAATATTCATTTACAAACCTCCATCCACCTCCAGCTTCATCCAGAATGTAGAAATCTGTTTATGGTGGTTTTAGTAATCTATTAAAGGCATTAAATGTAGAAGTAAACAAGACTAGACTGTCCTTCCACTTCAACACCTGTTTCAGAGACAGCTGACGTCCACACCTACCTCTGTTTTACAGTACAATATGTCTGCCTGTAAAGAAATTCACAATAACAGATCTAAAACAGAGTGCTGCAACTTAATGAAGCGTGTAATGCCACAGTGCACTTTGCTGATGAGGTGAACCAGAAGGAAAGCAATCAGACAGTTCCCTTCCACCTCTCTAAAAGGACATTAGACTGATATGTCCTTGGATGTAATGTTGTCTGCTGCCCGTTGTGTGTGCACCACTGTACACAATGGATATTACCGGGAACATTTACCATGGGGTATTAGCAACAAAGACCGACCTGTGCTACATGAAACATGAAATGTATTTCTCTCTAGGAAGTGATTTTCAGAGCCGTACCCTCACTGTGCATTACTGGGCTCGCCTGTGTTCTCCTCCGCTGGTAAATATAGCGTGTGTGCAGCATCCCATCTTCACTCAGACCTATTTCTGGACCACCATCATCTGCATCATCCCAGCCAAGTGGAAGGAAAACATCCCTTATGTAACATTGTAATCTGGCCTCCTTCGGTATTGTCTACGCTCGATTCTCTGCTCACGAAACTGTGGCCGTCCTCGGCTGACATTATGTAAGCGGCAGCTGGGGAGGCACAGAGCACTGCCTCTGACTGACAATGGGAACTAAAATTAAATTAGCGGACAGAGGCAACGTCTGGCACACAGATTTGTCCGAGGTACAGCACATTCACTGGATGAAGATACAATCAGGCTTCACCTATAGCGTTTTTTTCTTTAGCTTCCCTGGTAAATCTCCACATGTCAAAATAAATTCTATTAAAATATATTTAACCTACAGCTCACAATATGAGCAGCAGCTTGCCATTGAAGTTGTACAAGTCCCAGTTAACTTTAAACAAATGTTCCTGGACTGACCTCAGCAGAGCTTTGATGAGATTAGTGGTGTTATTATGAACACACAGGGCTGCACAGTCATTCTTCCAGCTGCCACTAACCGCTGCATGGACACATGAACCACAGAGAACAGGTTCACCCATCAGGTCTGCCAGCAGCTAATGACTCTACATCAACATGTGGTGAAAGGCAGTCTGCTAAACTTAAGACTGGCCTCACTGCTCCAAGGATAATAGTTCTCTGAGTGTAGAACGTTAATGTGTTTGTTAAGTATGCAGACCATAATGAGCATGAGAGTGTTTTCAGAGGCTGTTGACATAGAGCACAATCAATGGGCAGACAAAATGCAACTCAGTTCAGTCGGAATCTTTTGTGTGCGTGTGTCCATGTGCGTCCACAGTACCGCTACATGTATTTAAATTGTATAATGGATAACAGCGCGGCAGACTTTCCCTGCACACAGGCTACTACTTTATGTCCCATGAAAGTTTCTTAAATGGATTAATTCATATTTACATACAATATATCCAGGTCAGATATTACACAATGAACCAACCAAAATATAATATACATATACTGCAATAACTGCAATGATCATGTCGATATGTGCGCATCCTCCCGCGTCCTGCCGGTACACAGAAGAAGCACAGACACTCACCGTACGACGTGTAAGCCGCCGCGCAGTCCTCCGCCTCGATCCTCAGGTCGCCGGAGGAAGCCTAAACTTCCCTCTCTTGCACACGCGATTGATCTACATGATCGATCTGCCGTAAGGAGCGGATGCACGCGCTCGACACGGCGGCACCGAGCACCTCGTCAACGACATCGTGAGCACGGACACCGCCAGCCTGAAGAAGCACCTGCCGCAGGAGACAGCCAGCAGCGCACAGGGCGACGGGACGGTCTCAAATCCATAGCATGTTGAGCCCCACACCTGTCAAGGTAGCCAGGAAGTACCGCGAGACTTCCAGTGAGATGTTTCAAAATTAAAGCCTCGTTGGTGAAAGAGTGGAAGCACTGCCCACCAAGTCAATATTGTGTGTTAAAGATAGACTTGTGAGTAAAACAAACATTTGCATGGTTTCTTTACCGATGTGTTTCTCAGTTACAGCAGTAAACCATGGACAGTGAAAAACAAAACAAAGAAAACTAAACCAGAATCATTAACAATGCTCTAATTAAGCCTACATTTTTCAATGAACAGGGTAGATGATTAGGATAATTCAGTATTATAACGACAACAAAGGAAAATCATGTTCCTGGTGATGGGAAGATCATTTATGAGCATGCTTGAAGAAGGTCGCTAAATACAGGGACGTGAATGCAATGAGTTTTGCACAGAGTGGAGTGTGGAATTGTTCTTCCTGTCATTATTAAAGTTGAAACAGAGGTCACAACTGCAAATAAACCACAAGCAAAGCCCTCTGGTGTCCTACATGAGGTGGCTTCTCTGTTACATAGAATACAGAAAACATGTGTAATGACCATAATTATATCAGTCTCTATTTTTGCTGAAGCTTGTGAGCAGTTTCCAGATTAGCTTCTCTTGAGAGTGCTGATAATACCAACATTGAGAAATATACTGAATTACATGCTTTTGGTGTAATAAACACAACCACAGTGAAATTAGAGAAACGTGTCAGTGGGGGGTAATCTGTATGATCATGCATGCTTTCATCAGAGCTCTTCAAGGCAACTGTATTCACTTCAGTCCCCAAAAGTATTTCATCCGTATGTATGTATTTGTATATTGTACTGTTGTTATACAGCTGCTCACTACTTGTCATTTGTCTTGTCAAACTAACACACTTTTACACTTTTATTTTGAAGGCCAAATTAGCAGTTTCCTGTCTTGTTGTGGTTGATTTGACTGCATTGATTGGCCGTCAGTTTGTAAAAAAGGTGACACGCTGTGCGGTCGCAGAACACGGTTGTCATTGGCTGTCAGCCTCACGTGACAACCACAATAAACAACGTAAAGTGCCAGACACACGACAGACAGTTCCTCCTGTTCCCCTCTAAAAGGAGTTTCACAGGGAACGTTTAGATAATGACTCATATTCATGCCTGTAGCTGCACAACCAAAAACAAATCATGATTCACAAATTTGTTGAATTTTCATCTTCATTTTATGCATCACACTCTTTCAAGCTCCCTGTTTGCAACTAAGGGCTTCATCAGGAGCAAACTGCTGAGACTAATCTCATCTAGTCAGAACAATCTATAAGATGTACATTTACAGTAGCCCACTCACAGAATAATGCATTATTTGAAGGGACCTTGAAGGCACCACTTCCTCTCTCTTGCACCTAAAGGATATTGGAAGCTTCTATCAGAGTCCATCAGTTTTCCCTGATTTCCTGATCTTCCACTTGCAAAGACATACATGAAATGGAGGTTATAATAAAGCAACAACTGCACAAACCGTGGAATATAATAAACTATAGATAGCTTTGAGTTCTACACCATAAAAGCATTGCTTGTTGGGGTAATTAGCACGCATTAGCTATCTAGTTTTTGTTGTGCTCTGCCTCACATGTGGGTGTCAGCTCTGATTTCATCTGCCCTTTTAGTCTCTAAAATGGCTGATGGCACTGACTTAATTGTGCCTCATCACTGCCATTCAGGGAGCACAGAGTGCTCATCACTCATCATCATCATCACCATCATCATTCAAAGCACACATGCTTTTTTCTGCTGCTGGCTGCCTCACATTACAATTACACACCTTCACACCTTGGAATCACACATCCTTTCAATGTTTAGAGGCTGACAAACAACATTTTGCAAACCTCCACCTCGACAGTTTCTGTTCTATTGCTCTATTTTATCTATTAAATTATGAATTCAGATAGTGGTCAGGCTCCAGCCTTCGTACTGTTAGTGTTTCAAGGATTCTTAGCCTCCAGCCTGAAGATTGGTGTTTTTATAGAGCTGCAAATGTTCCTCAGTGGCAGAAATATACACACAGGTTGAAGAAAATCTGAAAATCAAGAGAGGTTCTCTGTCTGAGGAAACAAGACACAAGAGAGGAGGAACCTAATAGCAAAAATCATATATCAATATCATTTTATGAAGTCATTGACTTGCTTGACTGATTAATGTCTTGCTTGTGTATTTATTAACTGTAGTCACACAACCTGTAGTCACTTGGTTTCAGATGTACCTTTCTGCATGCAGATATCTGTTAAGGGAACAGTGACAGTGATTTATGCGGTGGAAGCATGGGCACGTTAGCTCCTCCAGAGATTAAAATGTATGACTTTTCCTGTTTCTGACATCCTGTTGTTGTAAAACAGCAGGATATTGTGTCACTGTTGCACAAATTACAGTTCATGGTTGGCATAGCCTTGAAAGGAAAGGATTTCTAGTTTCTGGGTGATTTAAATCCCTGTGAAGGTTTGCTGTAACATGAAATGTACAGTGATGAAAAGGTTGCCAACACTTTATTGTGTATAAGGAGTGCAAAAATACAACGTAGCTTAATTTAAACTACATTAAACAAAAGTAACTGTTTTAATCAAAGTTGAAATCCTCATCAGATAAAGGCCAGAGACAATATAATGAGGAAGAACATCTTATCCTTTCTAATAATAGGAAGAAGGTCACTGACTGAAAGCTTGCTGTACAAAGTGTGCAGATTTTCTTCTTTCAATCTTAATCCAAGCTGAAATAGAAATCTCAATATAAATCACCAGCAAAGCCTCAGGTTTTATAACAGAACAATATGGAATTATGGAAATGAGCTATTTTCCCTTTCCTATAGCAGTTCATGTTATCAGAGTTGCTTTATCAAGGTCTAGGATGTAGAACAGCTCCAGATTTCAAAGGTCAAAGCTTTTACTTTAAATATACACACGGTAGCTAACAGACTGCTTCTTGCTGAGAATATGATTGTGTTATTGATTTGAGTTGCAAAGTGATAATTTCACTCTACATTTAAAATTCTAATGAGAAAGATAGAACTGTTAAAGCCTATAAAGGGCACTATTTTATACACAAGCAAAGCATTATTTATAGTTACAGCACATTGTTACATGAATTGCTTCTCTTTTCTTCAAGATATTGCCTCTGCCTGTGATCACCAGTGTTTTAGATTCCAATCTAAATTACTAATGGAGTTTAAAGTTGTAGGCAAGTACAAAAAGAGATGGATTACTGCACTTCACATTTATCATCTTACTATCATCCACCTTTTTACTTTGAGGAACGTGCGTTTGTAATGTCAAAATGAAAATGCCCCTTTCTTTCTTTTAAATATCTTTATGATTAATTTAGATTAAGTTACTATAATCCCAAATCATGCATGTCCTATATAACTATATGCTGGCTCATCCTACACCTTATATATATACTGCAGACAACACTGTGATTCACATTATTTCCTGCCAGCAGCTGGCTTGAGAACTGGCACTGGATTCTGTGGATCAAGGTCAGTGCTGTGCTAATAAACCTCCTGAGAAAACACAGAAAGCTGCTGACGACGGTGCAATGCACAGTGTACTGCAGCCTGAGTCATCAGTCATCCTCAAAACACCACAAAAAAGGCAGCAATTTTTTTTTCTTTACTGAAGATTACCAAACATTAACTCCATCATGAGGAAAACCCATTGCTGGTGGAGGGATCAGCATGCTGCTGAAATCTGTGTGATGTCTGTGTCTGTCCAACAGGACATGGATAAATGAATGGAAATGCCACACAATACAAAACAATGTTACAGCAGTACATTTAACTTTGACTGGTTGGATGAAGATTAGTCTAAAACAATGCAGAATTAGGCAATGTGGCAGGGGGAAGTCTCAGAAATAACACGTTAAAAAGAGAAAGAGGAGGAAGTAGATCCTCACCATCAAAGATTAAAATAGACGGTAAAAACAATTCTTAGTTTATGTGCATCCAATTGTCAGTGCTCTTTACTTTTTGCTATTTTTAAACCTGAGAACAGGAAGGGTAACCCAGATCTGTCGCATGGAGATCTACAGAAAAATATAACGTTCCCAAATCCAGAAGGAGCAATAAAACATTAGTGCTTAATATGGTCTGATTTTCTTAAAAGAAATGTTAGCCAACTACATCTTACTGTGTCTTATGTAGAATTACAAACCAACAGGATCACATTTTCAATACTCAAATGGAGACATGTTTGAATAAAAACAGCCTGGAGTCCAGAGAAAAAGAATGTCCTCTCTCTTCACTGACACTTCACTGATTGGAAAAGCATAAAGTCAACAAAACAGCACCTTTGTGTGCCGCTTTAATGAACACCAGAGGGAATACAAAGGCAAAATGTGATTTCCTGTGAGACACAATAATGAATGCTCTGACACAGACCTCTCCACACCCACTGTTATTCTGCTGTATGTCAGAGCTTTTTCTGTGATAAGATCTCCACGCGTTGTTTTCCCGAGGTAATTGAATGCAGGTGTAGTGGGGTTATTTGGCTTTCACGAAAACTCTTTGTGTTTACCAAGTTTCAACAGTTAATGAATGTTTTTTACTACTGGTAAATTTACCATTGCTTCACTTTCACGTTAACCCATAATTTAAACGTGCCCTATTGAGTTTACATGTAAACAAACACGTGTTCTGTTTGTTTTGTAGGTTTTGCTTGGTGTAATCATTCACACTGTTCATGCTGGCTGTTAAGATCCCTTCCTACTAAAACCTGACCTAAAAGACTTCTCCTATACAACATAGTGTAGCTGATGTTGCAACAGTCTCCTGAGCTCATGAACTAAGTAATGTTAATTATTTTTTTGTTTACCAAAATGAAATGCAGCACTAGAAGATAGTGGGCACTTTCTGGGAGATGGAGGGGAAACTGCCTTTTAGTGCGCCGTGCAGGCATCAGCGAAAACAACTTCTACACTTAAAAAAGAAACATGTTTTACAATCAAAGAGGTAAATCAACTATGAAAACGTGTGGTTTACCAGAATGGAAAAATGGTCAGTTGCTTTGCTGATTTCAGGGAATCAGGAGACCATTTTAACAAGACAAGAAACTAACATGAGGCAGATGAGGACAACCGTTTGCTTTTCCATGTTGTTGTGTATTGCACAGAACACACACACAGTCTCAAATGTCTGTCATTTAATACAAAATGCAAAAATAATGCAATTTCCTTGCAAAGATACACATTACAATTTAATTTTGAAAACCTCTTAAGAAAAAATACAAATTTTCTCTTAATATAAATTTACAGTATACAAAATGATATATTAAAAATCACGTAGAGACAACAATATCTAAACTATTACAAAAGTGGTGTTCTTCAACGGAAATTATTTGGCTGGTTAAATTCCTGCAGAAACTAATGGAAATCTGGGTTTCTCCTCATCATCATCTGCGGCTGTTCGAGTCGACGCCTCTGGTTCACGTGAGGCGGCTCTTGAGAACTCATGACGATGTCTACGGATATGGGGAATGAAAAATGATCCATCATCTGTGCAATCTTCTCCTGGGGAACGCCGTGCTTGTTCCTCCTGGAGGGAACACAGTGGTTAATGTGTAAGTTTCTAGTTGTCGGCACTGGCACGTAAATATTATATAATAATAAAGAAATCATACTTCTCAAGCTCATAAGGATCAAACTTCCAACTGGTGTCAGGTTCACAAAAGTCCACTTTGTATCCTCTCTCCAAGGCCTGTTGCAAAAGTTGGGAATTTCTTAGTAAGATCTATGAAGGTGGTGTGATACACTATAACTAAACACTCAAGTATATGTAAAATCCCATACTCACCATTTTGACATATGGCTTCATTTCCCAGGCTTGGGTGTTTGTATTATCAATAATAATTGGAGAACGGCCATCATGCATAGCGTCTTTAGCTGGAAGACGAAAAAAGACCACTGTAACTACTCTTCATATCTGCTTAACTGACCTTCTGATTGAAGTCTGACAGAAATGCATTCATGATGAAGCATTTTCAAGACATGGAAATAACTTTTACAAACGATTTAATCCAAGTTAGCATTAAAGGAGAAAATACCTCTGCTCTGGTTCCATTCATGTGCCGCTCCAAGAAGGCCTGGTTCATAGCGGTATCCATCTCTCTGAGCAAAGTAGTCATCTGTGCTCAGTATTAGGCCACTGGGACCAGTAGTGCGCAGCTCCCTGTGACAAAGATGGGACACACATGTACAATGAACATCTTTAGGCGACTAAACTGAATTTCAGACCCCTTTAAACGTACATTGTACTCGTTTATGAGACTCAAAATTACACAAAAACATACCTGGCTAGTGTTGATTTCCCAGATCCCGGTAATCCCCTCATCAAGATCAGCACCAAGGGAGAATGGTATGTATTATTGTCATCAGGGGGTTGGCAGTGATGCTTCCACGGCTCATTTTCTGAATCATATCTCTGGCGGCTGTCATAATCGTCACCCAGCTGACCCCATTCTTCTTTTCCATCTCTAGGCCATCCAACATTTACATCATCTGAGCGTGCATCATAGCTACGACCCCGTTTGTCCCCGTCAAAGTGGTGCGGAGAATCTCTGTAAAAGCCCTGAGAGGGGGGACTGCATACATTTGGAGTAGGGAAGTTAGAAAAAATTGGAAAATGCAACTCCTCTTGATACTGGTTTGTTGGACCCGAACCGCTCCAGTTTTGATTCACGCGTGATGGCAGGTTTTGTGGTTTTGGGAATGCAGATGGCGGTGGTGGACGATGGAATGGGGGTCTGTGAAACCTTGGGTTTGGTGGTCTGTTCTGTGTTTCAGGATAATACCACTGACTCTGAGCAGGAGCAGCTCCGTCTGGTCTTGGTCTTCTGGGGTAGTACGGCTCATTTCGATACCAGTGTGGCCACGGTGACTGATTCTGCCCACTGCTTTTTTGGTAGCCGCTTGTGTTAGAAATGTTCTCCTCGCGTGCACCCCGAGGCTCTTTGCTGGTATATGGTTTGGGAGGTATGGCTGGTTGAACAAAACCTGCATCTCGTCTTCCTGGGTTAACATTAGTGCCATCAGGTGTATCGATCTTCTCAAGCTCTTTGTAAAACTCACTCAGTGAGTCTTCAATGTCAGACTTCACTGAGTTTGTTTTTGGAGGAAACGCCGGACCAATGAAGGTGGTGCTGGTGAGTCCTATCTCCTTGAACACACGCTCCCTCGCACGCCTCTCTGTCGTGTCTTTGTCAGCGCTACCGTCTTCGGTTTTTTCACTTACACCCACACAAGGGTTTTCTGTGTCATGAGAGGTCACACAGAGGGATTCAGAGTGAGACATCTGCATGAAAACAGATTCAAACACGTACATTAATACATTGGGCAGGCACAGAATACTCAATTCAAAATAATGAACGTGTAACATTTGTTTTTATTATATTTGTATACTGTATTAAAACTACAGTGAGTACGTAAACCAATAGATATGTCAGCGTGTGTCCGCATTTACAAAACGGTTGTATATTGTTTTGTGTTCACACTAACGTTACAGAAACCGAAGCTAAACCAGAAACCAAGCCAACCGTTAGCTAAAGTTACCTCCCGAGCTATACAGAAGCTGGTGAAACAAAAGTGTTACGTGAAAACTTACGTTACTTTAACATAACAGCTTAGAGTAAATGTCGCTATTAATTAATGCTCACCGTATACATTCAACATGCGTGAATGAGTGAAACAACTTTAACAAAAAAAATACCCGGCACACAATTTCCAAATTGCAGGTGCCTTGTGTTTACGGAAGTGACGTCTTTCTTCTTCTCATTAACGGCCGGGGAACAGGCCAATGAGCACGTCAGCGCCTCCAGCTGGACACAGTGGACGGTCATTACTAAAGATATATGTATAATCCAAGGTGTTGCCTCATCTCCTCCTACCTCTCCTTTTGTAACTAAATGTGAGTGGAAGTGGGCTTGAGTATATATCTTAAACTTAGTAAGTTAAGATATACAGCATAATGGTGGTGCTACAGTATCTATCTTACAAAGTGAATCTTTATAACATTATAAAGAATATTTGTAACAATTCTTTGTGATGAATCAGCTTTTTAGGGCTGATTTAAAACATTTGAAACGTTTATAAATTTGGTAAAATGTTTGTGATTAGTTGACATGCTCTAATTAATAACTTTGTTACTAGTTAGCTACTTAACTATTAAAATGGCTAATCCCTTTTTGTTTTCAAAGTAGCCCTTAATAACTGTTTTAAGCACCTTACATGTTTGTTTTAAAACTACCATGAGCTTCACATTTTTCAATATTGCACTATCCCATATAGTATGTTATTTAAAAAATTACTAACAAAAAATAACTGCCATTATCTACAGGTGTGACAGTAGACTCCCTGATCAGCCCTGTTACTTGTCCTCAAATGCAGCACAAATAGGAAGATCATTTAGTTTAACTGCAGAAATGCAATTCAAAATCTGCATTTAACTTAATTCACAGACAAAAAAAGTAGACTGAAAGGAAGAATGTAGATCAGTATGAAGTGATGACATGATTTTACTGTTGTGAAGTGACTTCATCTCTTTAATGAGCACAGTGAGACTTTAACAACCACAGAATATGTGCCATAGCCTTTAAATTCACTCATTTACACTTTATACAGGTCTTAAAACGTTGCAGGATACTCATCATCATGCAGTCTAATGTACCTACAATAAATCACCAACAAGCAATGCCTGAGTGTCAATCATAGCCAGTTCCTCATCATTCACCCAGTCACCCTCCATCTGTGAATCGACAGGTTTGCGAGCTGGAGTCGGTACAGATTTTAAAGTGCTAGGTGTTCCAGACCTCCGAGGGGGGTTGAATGTCTTATTTACACATGGAGAAGCCACTGAGCCCAGATGGGAGAGAGGTGGTGGAGACGGGATACGAGACAGATAGTCCAGAGCTCTCCTCCTCTTCAGGCTGCTCGGGTTTTTCTCTGTTGAACAGTTTGCAGCGGGAGGGTTCCTGCTGACAGGTGTGAAGGATCCGAAGCTTCTGACGGGCTGCTGTAATCTTACCTGAATAAAAAAAAGAAGACATTTTTAGTTTTTAAATCAATATGACGTGGTTTTTATGAGAGCCCCAGATACCACAGCAAAGTACATTAACTCACACTTGTCCTTGTGTCTTGTCTCCTGTCTTTTGCGGAAGCTGGGGTTCGTGTTTGCAGAGCTGGAGAGGAGATGGAGCTCAGAGCATCAGATCTAACTAAATGTGAAAGCTCCTCCTCAGCAGTTAGAAAAAAGTTCTCCTGACCCTGAAAACATGTTGTGAAAATTACTGTTATGTCATTTTAACATTTTACAACAATTTATGCTATCCAAACCAAGGAGCTGGAGAAACGAAAGATGGGTAAGCTCTGCATGGTTCAGGTCAGTCAACAGTAAACTCTTTCAAACAGTAATTATCAGAGTGAAAGTGTGAAATGAAGACAAAGTAGAAAATACTTGTTAGAGTGAATGAGATTGCATTGACTGAAACGTTGGGATTTTAACACGGTACCTGGACCAGGTTTCTGAGTTGGCGGAGGGATTCCTGTAGATGCACTTCCTTGGGGTTTGTCGACAAGACGGTCAGATCTCCAGCGTACACGACAGGAGTGGGACATGTGGACTGACCTCGCAGCTGCAAGTTGCTCAGAGCCAACAGGACACGTGGTCTTACCACCTCTTCCAAGCCCGACTGAGACAAGCTGCTGAAACAGCGCACTTTAACAAAGTTCAGATTCCCATCGGCCAAATAAAACGCAGGAGAGGAACCTGTGTTCAAAAGCACAAACAATAATTTAGTAACCAATAAAGTCGTGGCAGAAATAGTTAGGGGGGAAAATAAATTACCAACCCTGTTCATCTATGATACTGATGACGTATCCTGTGAGATCCACCTCTCCACATAGCGGCTGGAATTCTGGGTTTTGAAGATCCACAAAAGGGATAGAGACCCTCGGTTGAAAACGTGCCGATATCCATTCCTGAGAAGCCTGAATGATAAAACAAATAATACGTTTTATAAATTATTTCCACCATCTATCTAAATGTATAAATACTGTATCTGTATATGCACAGAGTGTTAGCTTCTAACATACCTGTAGGTCCTGAAACTGTGTTTTCTTTGTGCCAGTCAGCTGAACAGCTGTGCTGCCACCTGGTTTCTTTCCATCCGAAGTGGTGAGGTTATAGACTTTGTATCGACAGCCTTCCTTCAGTAAAGACTGAAGCTCTGAGGAAGGTCGCCAAAGGTTCAGCTGGTAAACTAAAAGACAAAAAAAATATATTTTTTTTGTTATTTTAATACACAATGGCACACATTTAAAATGAATTAAAATAAAAGACACACCACTGCCGGGTTGGTCCCTAGAATCAGCACAGCAGAGTCTCCACACAGGTGTAACGTCGCGCTTGGGACAGCTACCTTCGCTGTTCTCTGCATTTTCTATCGCTCGTCGGTACCGATCCTGCAGTTCAGTCTGCTGCTTCTCCATCAGAGAACGCCTGTAGGTACCGAGAGTCTCCAACTGCTGCTCGCTCAAATGAGCCTTGTAGGTGAAATAGGAGTGCGGTTGAAACTCTATTCATGAGAGACATTAAGCGAACAATCTGTAAAGTACATTTCTTATCACCTCGAGGTAAGCTGGGTCGTCCCCCACTGCCTCATAGAGCTCCTCTCCATCTTGAAGACTTGCAATGTCCTGACGAGTGATTGTCCTTCTAAGTTGTGTTTTGTTGTTACCTGAAGATGACAATGTTAAAACGTATTCACATTCAACATGTACTTAGCATGCAGAAAACATGGGTTCTACCTCTCTCCTCCTTTTCAAATTCAGCTTGAATCTTGGCAAACACGATCTCCATAGCTTTTTGTTTGTGGCTGTTGTATCGCCTCGCCTCCTTCTCTTCTGCACGAACAGAACGGAACACAACGCCGCCATCTGGTTTCCTCTCCATCCACTGGGAGATGTGGCAAGCATACAGTCCAAAGGGATCATAACATGAACTTCCAGAAAAACACAAACATCATCAAATATAATCATATATGTGCATGACTAAACGCACCTGTATGGGGTAGCTTCTCAGTATGATAATGTCCACACAGCCTACTGGTCCTCCATTGCTGTACAAACAGGAGACAGGAAGCAGGAATGGCCGTGGATCCCTGTGAAATCCCAGCTTAGCATCCCATCGCGTGGGCCTGCTGCTATTGGCGCAAATCTAAACACAACAATCAATAAGCCAACTTGTTATTTGTTACTTGTAGCCTTGTTGACAGACAGAACAACATGTGGCCTCCATACCTTTAACATGAGAGACTCGGGTGCCTCCAGAGGGGAGCACGCATCTTGTGACCCCACCAGCTCAGCCGCGTGCACGATCAACTTCCTGCCGACAGCCAGTCGACCTTTGTGAAGCATTGCAGTCAAAGGCACATCCAGCTGGGCTTTAATGGAATACCATCCATCTGTCAGGCAAACAACTGCAGGAGGGTTTTCAACCTTGGCATCAGCACCGCGTGGAGTCGTGTTGTCGCTGAAACTCTGTCTTTTTGGGGAGCGACCCCTGGAGACGACCCCGCAAACACAGAGGACCAGGGTTTTGGCTGCTGTGTCGTCCTTTTCCATGATCTTTCTGAGGGCCGGCCTGCGGCTGTGGTCCACCTCTACATCATATCTAATACATGTAAAATAAAATAGTGCGTTATTTATTGAATTCAAATTGTAATCATTCAATTAATACATACAAGATAATCAAACACATTTTGTCATCTTGAAGGCGATGTGCAATACCATTGTTATTTCAGGGATATATTTACACACAATTTGCAACAAGATGTGCACGTCTTGTTAAGCACAAAATTCATTTAACTTCAAGTAGAGGAACATACTGAACTAAAATAAGCTATAATCCTCCTTACCTGTACTTCAGCTGCAGGAGAACCTGCTGCGGGGTGAGACAGAGGCTGCCCATTGTTTCTGGAAAGGATCTTTCCATGGAGGCCTGCTTCCACACAATCCATCGGTAGTGATTGTGCACCCACTCCTCACTAATCAGTTTAGGATCCACACCAGGGGTGTCACACAACGCTCTGTGGACAGTGGAGAACAAGATTACATTCAGTACAAATCAGCCTGCAGTCAGCAAGTTTCAAGTTTATTCATCATATGCAGTTAACACAGGGTAAACATGCAATGAAATGTGCTGGACGAGAGTCGGTCAACTCAGCAGAGCAAAAATATAAAATATGAGGTAAAAGAGGCAACAATAATAGTGCATAGGTAAAGAAACAGAATCTAAGTACAAGATAACAATAGCCATGGTAAAAAGAGCCGAATTTACATTAAGATGAGCACCGGTATTTACAAGAAGGATCCAAATTTGCATTTGCACACACCAAGATACACCTGGTTTTATTAAACATTAGAATAGGTTCAACAGTACAAAATCCAATACCTATAGAACTCTTCTTTCCCTGCAGTCCCATCATTGCTGGGGATCAGCCATCCTCCATCACCAAGCTGCACACCACCTCCGTCTATAAACGCTTCCCGTTTGATGAACTGCTGTAAACTGAAGCGAAAAGATTCTGCAGTCTCACTGGTGATCTCACACACATGCTGATGAACTCCGTGTCCATACAGCTGAAAAACAAGAACATGAACATGTCAAAAAGCGGTTTCACTGACGGTGATCTCTTTTTTTTCTGCAAATACAACAAAATATACTAATAAAACAGTTCTGGCCTTGCCTGTTTTTGGGTGTATCTTGCTGGAGGCTTTCCATTTCCTGCTGCTTTTAACGGTATCCTCGACACTCCTGAGGTTTTTGTTAGAAACAAACTGCCCGGGAAAGGTCGAATAGTCTGGCGCTTCTTTTTCCTGATCCTCATGTCTTGCATATCTCGTGCTAGCTCTATGTTATGAAGATTCTGAAACATGTCTGTAGACCATAAAAACACCATTATTTGACCTATGCTGTGCATTGTGCTGAGTATTAACAGTGTATCACACTGACTTCATCCATAAAGGTTACTGCACCTTGGCTTCTGGACATGTCCTCCACACGTGGTGCCTCTGAAGCGGAGTCCTCTGATCCACAGCCAACACGCAGGTTTTGATTATTCATCAGGTTATCATTTGTAGTGTCAGTCTCAATGTCTTTGCTTTGATTACCAGTTACATCTGTAGTGCTTTGTGTTTTTTTAGTGGGTGGTACATAAGTCTTGCTGTTACAAAGTGTTACTAAGAGTTGGTGGTGTTTACCCTCCTCCTGTGGTGTAGAGGAACTCTCTTGGACAATAGTTCTTTGTTTTTTGAATGGAGGAACAAATGCAGGTGTTCTTATGCTGTCCTTGAGCACCGTGGCCTTGCGACTCTCCGTCTTTGCATTCTTGAACAACGGAGGAAAAAACGCTGGCATCTTGGAATGTGCTGATCTGCTGTCTCCTGGGGTTGAGTGCTGTGTTGGGGTTGTCTTTTGTAATCTGGTTTCCACATAGTTTTTTCCACTCCTGTAAGGCAAAAACAAACAAACAAACATCACAAAGAACTTACAACCTGTGTCGGTCGATTGAAAACATGGCCAACAATTGACAGGCTACTCACCTGTGCGGCCTTGTGATGTTTGGGTGAAGAGGGGTGCTGTACTTGAAAACTCTCCTGTCTTTCATCAAATCTTAATTAAGAATAAAAGAGTTATTCATTTATAGGACAAAATATGTACTCTTTAGATTATTTGTTACAGTGCTAGTGATTCACCATTTGGACTGCTTTTTTGCGGATGGAGTGTTGAACCTCTTGGACCAACAACAGTCCTGTCAAATTCTTCCAGTAATCGTCTTTTCAGGGGAGGCTGACCTAGAATATTTCAAAACAGTAAGATGGTTTATGGTTAATAGTCAGGCTTGTAACAGACAGAGGTCACAGCTTAAGGTTAGTAATACACAAGCGTTTTAGTTCATTTATATAATACATATATGGGAGCAACTTATCTAACTTAGGATATTCAATAAAGCTAAAACCCTGCGATGAAATTATTTTGTTCTTCAAATATTTCTGATTCAACAACATCTGAAAACATTGAGACAATCTGTGCAACATTAACAAACACATTATTCTACTTTCTGAATAATAACAAACACATACCAGTCATGTCTGGGTCCTCTACCAGTCTTTTCCCCGTTCCTTTTTGTTCCTCTGTAGATATGTTGCTGGATGTTGGGTAATCTTGCAGTGGCAAATTCTCTGAAGTTGTTGAGAAACGCCGGCCAGCTAGACTTTCATCCTCTAACAAAGCTTTAGTGCAGTCCAGAGCTTCCTGGGCAAGAAACTTCTGCTGGGTTTCGGTGCAGCCTCGCAGGTTAAGTGAATGAAAGTTAAGAACTGAAGAGTCTTCGGCCTTTCTGACCTCAGATCCCTCACTGCTGCTTGTCTGATTTACTTCATAGTCCAGCACACTTGACATTTCCTCTCCAGGGCTGCCCACCCCTGAAGGGGCCATTTTGTCTAGTTTAAACTTAAATGCACCTGTAAGTGCCTTGTCTTTGATAAAAACGCAACCATGTGCACTTGATTTTTGAAGAGTTTCATTTTCACAGTCAGTGTCTTGCAAAGAGGTTGTAGATTTAAATACCCGAGGAGAACTGTCCATAGTAGGCATATCCTTGTCACTGGTCGAAGTGAGATTATAATTTGAAGTTCTTTTCACAGCTTTCACTTTTGATAGATCTGACTTGTGTGCGTCATGTGGGCTTGAATCATCATGCTCCCCATCAGCAAATTCGTTGAAAAGGCTCTTCGCTTTCAAAAGGTTTGTCTGTGACACGTGGACTTTTGCTCCCCCTGCAGTTGTGAAACCACAATTAATTTTTTCAGCATCATCTTCGTGTTTCTTATCACTGTTCCTTGTGTCAGACACAGCTGGGATCTCTGCACTGAAACTGATGTCACTGAAGAGAGCTTTAGCCCTCTGGAGGGCCTCAGATGAAAACGCCGCTGGCTTACCATTGGCCGCAAGAAATCCACTACTTCTGGGTGGTGGACAAGGAACCGGCATCTTGGAATGTGTTGGTTTCACACTGATTTTATCTTCAACTCCTTCGCATGCACTTAACAAAGTTTGTGCTTTCTTTAGAGCTGCAGGTGAAATAGCAACTCCTTTGCCACTGGCTGTGTGAAACCCACTGTTGTGCGGTGGCAAAGTGTCTTCTTTGTGTTTCAGCTGTTTGTTCGTACCCTCAAATGTAGCACTTTCATTTAATAGAGACTTTGCTTTTGTCATTGCGTCATCCGACACAGAGACTTTTTTCCCGCTGGCTGTACAGAATCCACCACCGTGACTTAATTCAGTGTTGGCAGAGGAACCAGCGTTCTTTGATGTTGCGCCCAACAGGGAAGAAAGTGGTTTTGCCATCAATAAAGAGTTTCCATGTAAAGAAACTGCTTTGGTAGAATCCAGTGTGTTGTTACAAACCTCTTTGTGAATCTCCACATCTTCACGATGCAGCATCTTTTTATGGCTTGCATCTGTTCCCACGTTCACATTTTCAAACTCAGCGCGTCCACTTCCAGGCTCTTTAGAAATGATTGTCACCCTTTGAACGTCTTTAAATTTTGAAAGGCTTTTGTTCTCGCTGCCACGTCCGCTCACAGGGGCTGTACTTTTGTGTTTTACCGGCATGCCATCATTACCGTCTATAACGTCACAGTCCTCAAAGAAAGCATCCGATTCTTTCATTGTTTCTGCTGAAATAGACCCGACGTCGCAAACGTCTTTCAAAATGTGTTTTGCTTTTAACAGATTTTTCTGTGACACATGGACTTTTGTTCCCCCTGCAGTTGAAAAACCACAATGCACTTGCTGTGCGTTTTCATTTTCTTGTTCCTTGTCACTGTTCCTTGTGTCAGACACAGTTGGGATCTCTGCACTGAAACTGATGTCACTGAACAGAGCTTTAGCCCTCTGGAGGGCCTCAGATGAAAGTGCCACTGGCTTACCACTTGCTGCAAAAAATCCACTACACCGGGGTGGTGGACCGGGAACTGGCATCTTGGAATGTGTTGGCCTTACACAGATTTTATCCTCAACTTCATCACATTCACTCAACAACAATTTTGCTTTCATGAGAGCTGCAGATGAAATGGAAACTCCTTTGCCACTGGTCGTCTGAAATCCACCAGTTTTAGGCGGTGAAGCCTGAATGTGATGACTTGTTCTTAAAGCGTCTCCTTTGTTCTTCAGTTGATTGTTTGTGTCCTCGAGTGTATCACTCTCATTCAAAAGAAACTCGGCTTTTCTCAATGCATCAGCCGACATGGATACTTTCTTCCCACTGGCTGTGCAGAATCCACCACCACTGATCAATTCATTGATTGCAGAGGAGCCAATATCCTTTGATGTTGTGCATGAGCGAGATGAAAGGGCCTTTGCATCCGAAGATGCGTTTCCACGGAATGGAGCAGCATTCGTTAAAGCCGGTGTTTTGTGAATGTCCACATTATGTTGTACAACCTCCGTTTGGCAAGCAGCCGGTCCAGCATTCACATTTTCAAACTCACTGTTTGGCTTGTGAGAAAGGTTTACCTTAGTCCCTTGAATACTGTTTAATCTCTCATGGTTTTTCTTGTGACTCACACTTCCAGGCAAGGCTTCTATGCTGTCTTTATGTTTTACGGACATGCCAGCGTTATGGCCCATAACATCACAGTCTTTGAAGAAAGCGTCTGCCTCTTGCATCGCTTCAGCTGAAATAGAAAGCTCTTTCCCACTGACCATCTGGAACCCACTCTGACGCACGGTTGTGTCCATTGTGTTGTTTTTAAAACTTTTTGTAGCTCCTTCATCTCTAATGCCTGTGACCCGTCTGTCTGAACATGCAGACTCCTCCACATTGGAAAAACAGCCCTGAATCCTCCCCCCAGCATCATTGCAATAACCTGTCAAAAAATCCTCTTTGTGATACAAAAGGTTGCCATGCTGCGTTTTAGCGTCACTTTCACTACCTTGCTTGTGTGGCGACTTTTCGCTTGTCACAAGATTCTCCTCTAAATCTGCAAACAAAGCTCTAGCTTTGCTCAGACACTTTTTCGAAACTCTCAAAACATTTCCTCCTGCAGTCTTAAATCCCACTCCAAGCACTAAAGGATCTTTGTTCTGCAGCTTGCTTGTTTCAGTGTGCTCTCTGTCACGATTGTTGGATTCAGAGATGTGCTTTGAAGAGGAAGATGCGTCTTCAGCAGAGGAATTTTCTTTCTCCATTGCACCTGACAATGACAAACCTGTGGATTTACGTGTGACGTTTGATGTTTCACGATTTGTTTTACCATCAGAATCGAAGGTCATTTTGTCACGCATCGCAGCTACGGCCAGGTGCTTATCAGCATCTGAACTAAAACTGTCATCAAAATCTATACCGCTTAGAAAATCAGTGTCAAGCTCTCTGTCAACTGTTTTGGGAGAGGTGGCGTCATCTGGACAATGTTGTTTTAGCTTTGCAGTTTTGAACTGCGTAAATTCAAACTGGCTATCTGCTTCTTCCATGAGAGTGCACAGCTCAGTCACGTCAGCTTTTTGTGAAGCTGTTAACTGGCAACCGATATATTGTTCACTTGAAGCAGGCGGCTGGTTAGAGGTTGTATTTTTCACTGATCCATGACTGATGCTAATTTCCTCTTCATGTGCACATTTGGTGGGCTGATCACTAAAAGTTCTTTCCCCTTCAGTCTCTTCAATGAGATGCGTGGCTCTCTCCAGGTTGGCTGCAGAAATGTGAATACCCTTATTTGAAGCGGTTTGGAATCCTGACACATGGATGGAAGGAAGACACGCTGTAGTTTTCACTGGCAGACTGCCATGAACTTGACCATTTAGTGGAATGCAGTTAATGTTATCGACATTTCCTTTTGCGCTGCTGGGCAGTTGTGTTGATGTGCTCTCTATGTGCAACTCACTCTCTTTGCCAGGGTCCAGTGTCTGGCATTCCTTGATTGCTCTGGAAAGCTTGGCATCAGTATCAGCTTCTTGTAAAACACCATCCGAATGTGCCTTTTCATTTCCTTTATTTGCAGATGTGATGGGAGCAGTCCTGCGGATATCAGTTTTAAATCCAGTCCACTGTTCACTTTGAAATGTGTTCTCTGTGCTGGGAAGAACAAATGATGATGCAGTCATGTGAGTGACGTCTCCAATGGCAGACTGGAATCCACTGTCACTTATTGTGCCATCATTGGTGGAGCTTTGATTAGTGGTATAAACATGTCTTCTGTTACTGACGCGATCACAGTCGTAGTGAAGGTGTGCCTGCCTTGTTTTCTGCTTCTCTCGTTTCATGGCCGACAGACAAGCGGACGGAGAGAAGCCATTTCGAGGAGTATCCTCTGCAGCTTTACTCAGTTTACCTGATTCTGACATTTCACTGATGTCTTGAGCAAAATCTCTGCAAAGCTGCGACATGTCGAGATCCTGGACTTTTGCGTGTACGGAGGGAGGTAGATTTCCTGCAAGATTTCCCTGTTTTGGCATCTCATTCTTCCCGATACTGCAACAGTCTGCTTCATCTGGGAATTTCCTCAACTGCTTCGCCGCGTTCACTTTTTGTCCTGAAATAAAGCATGATTAAAAAAGGATAAGTTTAGTCATTGTAGAAAAAGTTCTTTTTACATGTTAAAGAATGCATTATAGCATTTGTACACTTTACATGCATTAGAAATGTTTTACCAGAGTCTGGAATGCCTGGTAATGAGTCCATCTTCTCAGACTGTGTTTCTTTTCCTTGAGCTTGTGATTTTAAAGTCTCAACGGTGTAAACAAATGTTCTCTTTTTCTTAGTAAATCCAGAGTCTGAGATTTGCACAGGTGGCCAGACTAGCTGGCCAGAATCACTCTGCAGTTTTTCTGCGATTTCCGCTTGTGTAGCAGAGCTATTATCATGGCATGAAGTGTCCACAGCACTAGGTGGAATTTCAGATAAACTCAGTGGAGACCACTGGGTGATTCCAATATCTCCAGTTTTCGCCAGTGGGGATGAGGGGAGTCTGCCATCTTCCTGATCGTCTTTTTTCTGTTCGCTGGATGCAGCGTTGTTTGTTGCCGATGCGTCCGTAGAGCTGCAGCCATGTTCTTTTCTTGGAATGATTTGCTTTCTTTTGATTCTGTCAGTTTTCACTTTTCTCAGTGCTGAACTACTGTTGGTGAAAAATATAGAGAGAACATTTTCAGCCCCATCAAGAACACTTGCTACGGTGCTGCGAATTTCTCCATCCTCAATAGCATCTGGTAGCTTCTGTCTCCACATGCCGTCGGTCTGATTCGGTGAACTCGGGCGGAAGTCGTGTGACTCTGGCTTCTGACCAGGCTCAGGGGAAACAACACCTGTTGATTCACAAAATAAGTAAATCTGTTGCAATGCATAGTTATGAAATTCATAGTCAGAGTTACTACACCATCTTGTATATTAGTTCATTGTAAAGGAAAAACACAGTACCTTGGTGAATGGTAGGCATGTCTTTGTGTTTGGGTGACACAACTCTGGATGCATTTGAAAGAGAAGGGAAAAGCTTCCGTACAAACTGACAAAGATAAGACAGAAAAGCAGACTATCAAATGATGTGAAGAATTTGTAGTGTTCAATATGTTCTGTTTTTTACAGATCACAAAAAAAAAAAGAACATTTATAACTTACACATTTCAAAAAAACTTATGTTGTCGCTGACAAGCAATCAACACTAAAATGCACATGACATTCTACAAATTAAAAAGATAAAGTTTGTGCTGGACGGAGTACTCACAACAACATTTTGGCTTGCAGAAACACTGACTGGGCAGGGACTCTCGTCTGTTTTAGCTAAATCATTGAAAAAAACACACCGATTTATTATTTAATAAATCACACATTGATTTTTAAAAACAACCAACTGAGTGGTTTGCTTACATAAAATGAGAGTGGATGGTACCGCTGGTGGGGTATTCAGAGAACTGGTCCATGATATATCAGGATGAATCTGTGCACATAGATTTTCAGATATATGCTTGATGCATCTGACCTGTAGCATTCAAAAACTAATATTAAAGATACACAACCATATGGAAATACTGGCATTTGCTGAAAGAAAAATAATAAACATCACTGGTAGATTGATTACACTTACTGGGGATTTTTGTGGGGTGTGAAGCAGATCTGCACAGATGACAAAAGCAAACAAAGAAATGAATAAGTGATGATTAAATCTTTGTTTAAAAAGTAGTTTCAAACAGATGAAATACAGATCATTTTGTAACTCACCAAAACGGTCCTGACTCGGAGGCTGGATACCTCCATAGTTTGCACCCGGGACTCTAAAGAGAACAAGACAGACAATTAGAAATTGCCAACAGCAATGACAACACAAGTAAAATTATCTTGAAAATAGTTTTATTAATATTAACAATATTAAACAAAATTAACTATATATGAAAATGCATTTTAAGTTTCTCAAAGCACAATTCTTTACCATGAAATCAACATTTCTTGCTTTGTTTGCTTTAGCTGAACAGCTCTTTAGATATAGCTCTCCAATAATGAAAGACATAATGCCCTAGGATAAGCACTGTTCCTACTGATGACATTAAAATAAGAACTATGCAAAAATGAATTTGATATATTTTAAAGATATATAATTTTCCTTTCTGGTGGTACAGACGCCAAAGTCTCAGAGTCGTTGCACTCACCCCTCTTTTGACATTGGAAACAAACATGGACTTTGTGTTGCCATCCATGGCAACGTTTCCTTTTCTAGGAAGCACCACAGAGAAACATTATTTATTAGATGCAACCTCAATAAAGCTGAAAAATGGATGTGTCCTATGCACAAATCAATTTTTCGGTTAAGAATAAGTTTATGTAATGTGCAAGAAACTGTTTTATATTACTGCATAAATACATAAACAGTCAAACTTTAATCAAACATTACCTTGTTCAGCAGTGAACGACTGCTCATCCTCAGCTTCAGGTGACACAACTCGACTGCGTCTGAAAGCTTTGGGGGTTGAAAACAGCTGACTGTCTACTGCAGTTTTGTCAAAAGGTGTTTTAAATTGTCCCTCTTGGTTAGCACACAGGTCATCGTGATCAGAGACATTCCCCTCATTAGTGAACGCTTGAGCTGTCAGTGCCTCAAACCAGTCGGGGTCCAGTGGTCCCAGCTCTAAATTGGGATATTAAAAATGTTTTTTAGATCAGAACACAAACTCGAACACACAGAACATTGTGTTTTGTCTTTTGTGATTATGCAGCTGGATTTAAAGAGTTGGACACAGCACCATCAACACCTGTACAGTGTAATTCACTGCAACATGCCTGTAACAACAATCATTGTGAACAGTCTTATCTTTTAGCTTACCTTTCCAGATGTCATCTCGGAATGTGTCGTACATGTTTTTTGAGGGCAAATCCATTCCAGATGACTTGTGCAATCTCTAATGTTTGTTACGTGGCACACCTGTGAAGAGAAAACTTACTTCACGACTAAAGCTAAAATGCAGAGACGTACCTAAGCTGGTTAGCTTTAAGGTGAATGATGCGATATATTCCTCAGGGTGGGCATCACCATCATGCTACTACTTCCGACCACACGTTAAGTAGCTAGCTGCTAATCAACGACATTCGCTTACGTTAACGTCAGGTAACTTGATGGTTAACCTGCTTAGGACAAATTGCCGAGAAGTATATTTGATTTGTACGAGCTGCAATTATCTGATTATTATCTGTTTGTGTGTTATCTTAATGAAGAGAAGGCAACGTTAACGATAGCTAACATTTGTGTCACAGCCGTGGCAAATGTAATTAGTTGCCCATGTTAAGAAAAGACATACATTCAAGTTAACTTACACTGATCGCTAAGTTTCTGAAAACGAAATTGTAGGGCAAAGGTAGATTTAGGTCTGAATGTACTCTAACTTACCATGACAGCGTACGAGAGTGTTGACTTTCATGTCGAGATGAAACTCTTTATAAAACCTTGACGACAAAGCACAAAGCCACGAAATGAAATGATAGAGAAGTATTACTACGAGTGCCAGTCAAACTTCCAGCTAGTTCGTCGAAAACAAACGTCGCGCGCCACATACCGGAACTCAGCCCACTTTCTTCTTCTTTGTTTTTATTGGCGATCCGCAAACCAAATTCAAAGGTGCATACCGCCACCTACTAAATAGGAGTGTTACGATTCATAGCGTTATATCAATTTTTTAAATGGTTACAAAAAAACAACAACATAATAATACTAATACTATTTCCTAATCCTGCCTGTATTATGTATTTTTTTTACATGCTTTCAGTTGTTTACAACAATATAGGGGACTTGTTACACGAATATTAAGACAATTGTGTTTGAATTGGTCGTCAATAAAACAGAATATGTGTATACATATGTTGTATATTTTATTCACTGCCATTTTTGTACACCTATTCTTATAGCTTTTTTACTTTCACCTCTTAATATTTTATTTTCATTTGCAGATCTGATAGTCTGCAGATCTGCGATTGTGCCTTTTATGGTTACTCTTATTGTTTCGTTGATTGTGCTCCTGTAACAAAACTATTTCCCTCATGGGACCAATAAAGTACATCTATCTATAATATATTTGAATGTACAGACAAATAGATCCCTAAGTCTAAGCCTAGGTAGAGCTTTTTAGGTGTTGCACATCTCGGAAGTGTCAGTGGTTTCCAGTTTCTGAAGCAAAGAACAAACAACAAAACATTACACAATAATAATACGAATATCACACAAATTGCAGAATGAAACCAGAGTTAACAAATAAGTTTTACTTTTATTGTTACATAAGTGTACAGAACACCAAAGTACAGTACATTGCAAAGGCAGTAGTATTTACAAGGCGAGAGGCTACACCAACAGTTCCTGTGGAAGTTTTACAAATATGTAGCTATCTCTTTCAATCTACATCCAACTCAAATTGTAAATTCATAAAAATACAATCTTATGAGTCTAAGCAAAGCCCCCATTGCACTATGTACAATTATTCTGTTAAAATAGTTTCTGTATTTGTTCATAAACATTACTATTACACTTTATAGTACATATAACTTGCAAGCTTGGCAGGTTTAACAGATAAAACAAAATATTTGTTTTCTATAAATCTAGTCTGATAAAAGCACGTTTTTCTCTTGCAAATACAAATAATTTACCTAATTGCTAAAAGCTGCACAGTTAAAAGGTACAGTAAGATGTTTTAAGTAACACATAACCCACACAGCAGCATGTAGTGTAGGTTTGGGAGACATAACAGTAGTTTTGCAGCATGTCGAAGTAGTTACATGTGAACAATTTATCAGTATCCACAATCCCATCTGTGATGGTCGTCAGGTTTATATCACACACTCGAGCACCCACACACAACACACCCATACCCACACACACACACACGCAAAGACACACTACTTTAACTAAGTAATGAAGCCTCCCTTTTTCTGTACTAACAATGTTCATGTTTTCCAATGCTATGATATTCAAATACATTCTTTCAGGATACAGTAAAAGTCTTCCACTTTTGTGAAGGATTGCACATTTTCCCTTGACATTTAAAAAAACATAACTGAAAGAGAATCACTTAGCTTTGGTATGTCATTTGTTAAATGTGAAAGTTGTTGACCTCAGTAGCAAGTGGTCGCTTTGTGACAATTTCTATTATTAGTGCAATAAAAGCCAAAGTTTGTTTGAAACAGCAAAGTCTCTCATCTTTCTAAAAACAAAACAGTATTGCTGCTCAACTGAAGATCTGACTTCATGACATTCTGATGTGCTCTGAGCAAGAATAGGAAAAGGAGTTTTGTTATTCCCAGGAGAGAGCAGAGGGATTATTAACCACTGAGATGATAGCAGCAACCCCAGACAGGACCAGAGGCTTGGCATGGGACAGGGTGCTGTGCAGGAGTGGGTGTTACACTCTTGCCAGACTTCAAAGAGTTGAGCCTGAAACCTTAGAGTCTGGGAGGAAAGCCGTGATGGATCGGTAGCTGTGGGCTCGCCGGATCATGTCCCGAATCTCTCGGTTAAGTTCCATCAACTTGACAGAGATTTCTGTCAGGTCCTGTTTTGAGCCCACCAGAGCAAAAGTTCCTGTCTGACCCAAGGTTTGATGTCTGAAGTAGATGTTGAGTAAGGTCTGGACCTCATCCTCAGAGCGGCTGCCAAAGATGTCATTAGGCCACATTGTTCTGCAGTAAAAAAAGAAAACATTATTCGTCTGACTTGGGGCATTTTTTTGACAGCATACACGCCACACATACAGAAAAATAAGATTTTTTTTCTCACCTGCACTCGCGAATGTAGCGGATGGCCATCAGAAACTCGTTGTTCTTCAGACACTCTAGGATGGCCTGCACAGCAGCCTCAGAGGAGCTGAACGTGGATTCAAAGCAGGAGCTCTCACAGGCAGCAATCTCATCATTCATCACAGAGGCTGCGGCTACCCTCAGGTTGCTCTTCAACTCATTTAGCTCTCTGGACATATTTGTCAGCTAAATGTTGAGAGGGATATAATATTATTAAACAGGCATATGGATTTCATGGTGGGTGTCACAGTTCCAAACAGAGAGGACACACAAATGCATGATGTGCCTACCTCTGGAACAGAGCTTATAGCATGGACCTGTTCAATCAGCTTACAGTAGGACTGAAAAAGCAGCAACAGCTGAAAGTGGAGTTTGTAGAGTCTTTGACACAGCTCCAGTTGCTGAAAGTAAAATAATAGTGGTTGTTAAAAAAGGACTTTTCATTGAACTAAGTTTCTCTTTCTTAGGTATTCACATTTTATCAGGTTTTTAGGTAGGAGTTCTGCATTTGGTGGATAATAAACGATATAACTACTAAGGAACTACTTGTAAATAGATGTCAAACCTGCTACAGTTATACAGAAGACTTTACAAGTACTGAAAATGGGATTACAGTAAACCGAGCATTTAAAAACAAAAAAGAGGACCTTTCCAACTTACAGCCAGAGATTCCATTTGCTACAAAGCAAGCATGTTACAGGACAGAAAAGAAGCAAGGAAAACAGAGAATCAAAAGAAGGCATGCAATTCTTGATTATTTCTGTTTAAAAGTGGGTAAAAAATATTAGCACAGGTCATTTTATTGGCATGCATAGAAGAAGAAAAGTGAGGGTTGATGGTATGTTTAAATTAAAACTGAAAGGAGGGCTGGTAGTCGCCACAAATTAAAGGTTCCCTGTGGAGTTTTTGACCTCTGGTACCACTAGCGATGTGTTTTTCTATGAGTCTGTCCCCATTATCTCGGGCACATGCAAGCGTGCATGCGGGCGACACAATACATAGTCCAACCAATGGTGTGACATTATTCCGCTGATCAAAAAGTGGCAATAGATATGCCAAAATATGTCGCAATGCGTTAACAAAGACAGGGAAGAAGACGCACACTAGTAAACATGGATGTAAACAATGCTGGATTTACAATTGTTTACGTACACTTGCAAATGTTTAATAAAGACATTTGTTAGAGGATGCACACGATGCGTTTTGGTGAGTAACACTGAATGTAACCATAATTACAAGAAAACTCCACCGGGCCCCTTTAATTAAAAAAGCCAAGTGACCCGAGCCAAGCAAATCAACAAATTTGTCTGTTAATTAGCACAAATTGACTCACTTTGGTGGGAATCTCTTAGCTATTAAGTACCAAGTTTTAACAGCAAAACCTTCCATTTTGCTCTTTCCTTTCAGTTATTAAGTGAGCTAAATTTTTTGCTGCTAGATCAAATGCAACTTAAGAGAACTTGCTCCCAAGCCCAGCAGAGCTGAAAATAATCACAATGCACATTGGAATGAGATAATCATTGCGACGTGCGGCAAATCAAGGTTTTCAGAAACTTGACATTTATTTAGTGTGAGAAAATAAGAGGTAACACTCACAGAGCTACAGTATCACACAGTACTGGTAATGCAGAAAGTACAGTATGAAAGGTGAGTTGAAGTGGAATCATTGTAAATTATGTAAATTCCATTATCCTAGCAATTCTCTATAATAATCTATAACAATACAGACTTTTGTATATTTGCACAGAGGCTGAATGCGTTAGCTAAACCACAGAAAATACCAAACCTGTATTTTACATTATTGGTCAAAAGATATGACAACATGTCCTAAGTTATTGCTCAAATTCCAAAAAAATATGGCTTTACCTTTTCCTCATGCTCCTCTGGTTGACATGTTATCACGGTGCACCCAGCACTCCTGGGAAAGGTGGTCTTACAGTTGCTCAACCACTGAGGGTGACAGAAACAACATAATAACAATGTAAACAACTCATGGACAACATACAGATGATAATCAGACTGGACAGCACAATATTTAATCTCCTTACAGTGAGAGCGGCCTCCTTTCTGTTGTTGTAAGTATCAAGATACTCTTGAAGTTCCAACACGCTGAATTTCATTTTTTCCAGGAGTCCATAAGTTATTATCTGTGAAAACAGATTTTTGTTGTTGAATCTGTTCAACTACCACTAACTTCAAAAAGTATTAGAAACTGGA
Organism: Nannoperca obscura; assembly: GCA_036024295.1. Lineage (NCBI taxonomy): Eukaryota > Metazoa > Chordata > Actinopteri > Centrarchiformes > Percichthyidae > Nannoperca > Nannoperca obscura. The sequence continues at coordinate 3,961 of JAVQJL010022057.1, read as the reverse complement.
AAACGTCAGGTTACTCACTGTGTCTGCATCAATAAATAGCGTTGGGCACTCTGAGCATGATGTCAGCATCTGAGAAGACCTCAAAAGCTTTGATCCTAATCCTCTCAGGCCATCACCGAGGTAACTCACAGCATCACAGGTCAAGGAAGAAAATTTGGTCTGGATACTCTGCAAAGCAAAAAAAAAAACATGCGGGCTGTGATACTGTCAAAGTTACACATACATCATTTTAGGATCAATCTGTCCTTATTTCTGTTTTGTTTCTGAAATTCTCCCCTGTCAGCTTTGGTCAGTCAAGTGAACAACATCTGGTTAATGAATCTCAGAAGATTTTTAATGTACAGAGCGCCCTCTCTTTGTAATTAATCAGACCCCTTCTGAAAGGAAGCCTCTTTGTCTAAAGGTTAATCAGCCAGACAACTAAAATGTTACCCTTTCAGTTTAATTACTCACTTTGACCAGACACACTGTTAATGGCATTTAGGTGTGTGTTGGCTACAAGGCCGTGCTACAATACCTGAAATAGTGAAGAAAACACATGAAAAGTGTAGACTGCACAGGATCCATCTGAGTCAGACACAAGCTGGTTGATGTGACCTCGCCAGGCCTCCTCTGCATCATCGCATACTGCTGGCTGAAAAGCGGCGAGGATGGCGGAGAAGAATGGTGACGGAGGCGGTGAAGAACGGGACTCCAGCATGTCGTCTCTCTCCTCCTCGGCGAGACTGAGCAGACAAAAGGCCATGTTATTAACGACGCCATAATGTAACTTTATTTATTATTGAGAAAAGTTGTGAGTGGGTACCTGGGCAAGCAGCTGTCAAGGTCCAGCTCTCCTTTGTAATCAATGTGAACCATGTCCATTGTCAAACTGTCCCCACAGTGAAAATCAGGGGGCAGTTCACTGATGGAGAGAGAGAAGTCGTCCTCGAGGACATTGGTGTCTTCATCTTCTTGGGACACCTCATACTGAAAAAAGGGCAAGAGGGACACATGCTTTCTCAGCAATCAGCTAAACTAACTAGTCATGAACAAATAGTGAAACAGCATGCAGTAAAGATCATTACTAACTCAAATGTGTTCCTTCTCTTATTCTTAATTATTAAACAGATAATGTTGTGGGTAAAATGGATACACTAACCTTGGTACGGGACCCTACGGACACTCCTTGTGATGTTTTCTTTAATTTGGTGAATTTAGTTTGCATAAACGGTGCCAATTAAATTATTATAAAATAATCGAATTCAGCCAGCATTGTGGCCCTGCACACTCATGTTTTGGGACAGGCAATGTGTAAACCTTTCTTGACCTCCCACATGCCAAGAGTTTTTAGTTGCTGCTTAGAGCCACCCACACAGAAGCAATAGGTATACACATTGCCTTAAACAGACAGACACAGAAGGAAAGAGATTTTGTTTTTCTTATATTGCTGGCTACGACCCCCTCACATCCTAAAATAATGCACAAACTAGCCCACAGCCCAAAGCGTTATGATTTGCCTGCTTACAGATTTAAGTTAATTCTCCTTTCGCATGCAACTACTGAAAAATCAAGAAAAAGACCCTCTCATGCTCTACTCAGAAGAGAGGAAATGAAGGCACAGCACCACAAACTAATACTTAACATAGACTGAACCCAAAGCACATACAACATCCAAGACATTTCACAAGAACAGATGCAACAGAGTAGCTCCTATTTGGCAAAATTAGTAAAGAACTCAAGTATGGAATTGCGATAGGAGTTAGTCGTTCCCAGAATCTCAGACACTCTAAAGCCCTTATTCACCCGCTGCTTCGAGTCCTCTGGCAGATGGACCTCGAAACTAGGACTTTTGGTGTTCAGAGGAGTTGAATCAGCTGGAGTTGTATCAAAAAAGGTGGAGGGGGAGTCCATGTTACTGATCTCTGCTGTTGGGGAGAGGCTGACAGTCTGTAAAGAAACAAAGTCAAAGTAGTTGGAATCTTCTCTAAAAAGCATGTGTACATTTTCAATAAACATAAAGGTTTTTTAGAAACACAGAAAAAAGCCAGACAAGACACTGAACTGAAAACTGTAGCACTGCAAAATCTACAACATTCCTGAACTGCCTGTAAGCACCGACAGTGGTAGAGTGGCCGACCGAACGGGAACATGAGAGGAGTGGGGTGACAGCTGCGTGGACACATGGGCTTTCCATCTGCCAACACAGTCTCCACAAACTTGAGCTAATACTGTATGAGAACCAGTGGTCGCGGGATAACAGAAAGATGATGCAAAAAAGACAAAAGATGATGCAAAACCTTCAAGCGCTGCTAGCAGCCTCTGGACACTGCAGTTCATTACACCCTACAGTTTGTGTTGGATAAACAAACAGCGTGATCTTGCTATTTTTAGAGCTTTTAGCATTTGGTCTTGTGGTTGAGACTAGAGGAAACACTACACATGCATTAAAATCAAAAGGCCTTATCCCCTTGATTTAGTTCTTCCCAACGGTATATAACAATAATTTCAAATGATATCATTAAATTAACATGTCCTGGACCCTGATAAATACTGACAGTCCTTGCTATATGTCTGATGGTGCTTGAACAGCCGTTAGTTAGTGCATTACTTTTTTTCTAAATTTCTTAAATACCTTCTGACACTTTTTTTTTGACCAAACTAATTTCAGTGTTTCAAGGCTATTCCAGGCCTGCCGATACCCTGTGATAAGGATCATTTTTTGATGCTAGTGGGTTTTTCCTTCAGCATGACGTTAATATATTCGCATACAAACAAAGGTGAACTTACAAGCTGTGAGTGGGAGAGTATCTGGCTGGCGGTGAGGGAATCTTCCTCAGATGACTCGTCTGAGTCTTCATGGGTGATCTTGCTGAGGCTGGGCATGCTGATGGACAGCTGACTCTCCTCCAGGGGCTGCAGGTCACTCTGGTCCAGACTGTCCATAGAGCGTCTGCGCACACCCCAATTGAAGTTGTCCATAGTCTCTCCCTGCAACAGAGAATGGCCTTGAGTTACCAAGGACCAAGAAGTAAAGCACAATCTCTTCCCTAACACAAACACGTGCACACACATACTGTATACACACATTCACACAACCATGCTGTGTAGGTTCAGGGAGGGGGCAGTCTCTGAGAGTTCTTCCTCTCAAGGCAAAGAATGGCAGGAATACTGGAGCTTGACACAGTGTTGTGAGCCCTTCACAGTGTATTCCTACATAGAGTTTCCTAGATACAGAGAGTACTACCAAAAAAGCCAAGATGGGGGTGAAACTGGCAGAAAAGTTTGGTTTGGAGCAAACCCTGATGATGTCAGACTTTAAATATTTACAGGTTTTATCCCCCTTAGTCTGGCTGTTTCTTCTCTCTGGCGACGTCGGCCAACTTCCACATTCCACCAAAGCTCCACATCGCAGATCAAACAAGGGAACCTTCCTTTGGTGATTATTTTGAGATCTACCACTAGTAAAAAGCAAATACATTGACTCTGCTGTATTAGCTTCTTTTTAAAGAAACCCATACTACTTTTGAGATTAAAAAATGTTTTGTAAGCGGTCAGAAAAAACCTTCTCAAAACTGAATGTGGTGCACTTTTGTTGACCACAGCAGTTTTCAGTCTGTCTGAAATTTAAGCAGGCACGGGGAGAACAGCTGACACTGTTCAGGGATACAAAGTCTGCAGCTTTAGATACACAGAGATAGTTATATATTTATGTAATTTCTACTGTGCCAAGAAGTTAGTGTGGTTTTTAAGCTTGGCAAAGTAGTACTAAAATTAAACAAAGAGATATTCATAATTGAAAGATGCAACACGAGTGGTGTGAAATTTAACCAGTTAATGAAAGCAACAATGTTATTATTGCTGTAACAATGTAAACAATTGGTGTGTGTGTGTGTGTATATATATATATAAATATAGATAGATAGATAGATAGATAGATAGATAGATAGATAGATAGATAGATAGATAGATAGATAGATAG
>JAVQJL010022055.1:0-19985 GCA_036024295.1 Nannoperca obscura | reverse complement strand
ACGTTGGGTCTTTGTGTGTATGGAAGTTGGTCTCGACCGGCTCCATGTGATTGAGTGCCCTGAGATAACTTTGTTATGATATGGCGCTATATAAATAAAATTGAATTGAATTGAATTGATCAGTAGTTGCTGAACATTTTAGATTTTCTAGACGGAACTAAACACCAAGCAACTTTAATGCACTCTTAAAATTAATTATTGGTTTATTAAACAGATGAAGTATACATGTATGAACATTGATGTAAATGCGTACAGATCTTTCATAAAGAAACAGTCAACTAAAGCAAGAGAGCTACATGGCAAGTTAAACTAGCTGTTGTAGCCACAGCTAGCCTTACCTAAAGCTACATTAACTTTGTGTGTTCCTCATCTGTTATTGACAAAATATAAATTATTAGATTAGATAAATCAATATCTTAATAATTGCATTGCATTACGTTTTTATCCCTTTAATAAGGCAGCAGCTAAATCCAATAATGACTTTGCTAAAAGGCAACTAGTCTAGTTTAGTTGAGTTTTAGGAGGCCAACTGCGATCTCAGGATTTTGCATCATTACTGTAATTTATCATAGTGATTTCAAGGTTGTTATTAACAAATGGTAGATGGAATTCATCTTTCAAGCATAATTTTGTTTGTCAATACTGTGTTTTTCCCTCACATCCCCTGAAGAGTGTCTGAAGATTGAGTGAGATTTTGTAGGTAAAGTGTGCTATAATATTTGGTCTATGCCCAAAATTTGGGAGGGTAAGATAACCCTAAAAAGCTAAATGTCTGCCTCTGCCTTTGTAAAGCAGAGTAGAACAAAGATTCTGCATTTGTTATGACATGTTGGCCACACACAAACAGATGGAAATGTGAAATCTGACAGGATTATATCTGTTTATAGAAAGCTTTTTTAATACCTCCTAACGTGTATTTTATAATTCTCTCTTATGGCACAACTCCCTCAGTTTCGGGCAGCAATGTAACAAGCGAAACTTCGAGCCAGGAGGATGATTGACATGAAGGTAATTAATCCAGTTAGAATGACCTCAGGTTGTCAGAAACTGAACTCTGTGCAAGCAGCACTTGGAACAAATGTGCTGCGCTATGTTAATAACAATACCAATCTTTATATTGAGAGCACTTTTCGAAAACTACATTACAAAGTACACAATGCAAAACATTCACAACAAGCAGATCATAAACATTTTCCGATAGATTATCATCCTGAGAGGTGGAAAAGAAAGAAAAAAAGAAGTCAGTGCAGGTTTGAATGGCAGAAATATGAATTTGCATTTCTCACACTGACAGTTGACAGAGAAGACACTTTTTGAATAAACTGCTTATAAAATAGATTTGTGTGAAATTAAATAGAGATGATGGATTGAAACTGAAAAAGATTATATACATTTAAAAGATTGGATTTAAATTCCAATAAAAAGAAAATGTTATAATAATACAAACTGTAAAATTTTTTATTGTATTGTATGTACAATCGGGTTATACCACAGATTTAATTTATGGAAGACAAAGAGGAGTATAGTTATATTTCAAGAGAAAATGGGTGGAAATCTAATAAACACTAAGTTCTAAACATATTGTTGGTATTACAAGCATTCACTTAATTGCCTGTTTTGTTGGATGGACGGGGCCCCTTGTATTTTAAAGTTACCAAAAGTATTTTCTGAGCAGCTTTTTTAATTAACTTGCTTTATTGTCACACGTCTTTTGAAAAAGCATAAAACAAAACTGATCACCATTTTCTTATTTTTTCCCCCAAATGTGTTTACTCAAATTATGTTTTTTGTTTCCTTTTTCTGTAATTTTTATCTTTTGGTGTTTTTGTTGCACATGTTTGGCTGTGGGAGTGATCAGCTGTGGGCTCAGTCATGGTCATAATCATCTTCATGACATCAGCAGCAGATTTCAGGTCGCGGCAACAACAAAACAGGATGCCAGCCAGCTCCACCTCAAGCTACAAGCTGCTCAAGGTGGACTGTTAATCCAGACGAATGACACGAGCTGGGGATGGAAATGTTTCATCTGCGCTGGCCAAAGCTAAAATGTTTCATAACTTGAAATGTTAAGTCTCAGGCTGGAATCATGGTTCCCACCTGCACCATTTTTCTCTATTCAGGAAGTGTGTGATGCAGTGCAGTGATCTTCTCCCTTAGAGTCCAGTCTAAATCATGCTTCCTTATCAGTTTATGTGGGCTACTCCCAGAGGTTTTCTGGCACTGTTGTAGATGAGTCACTTCACAAACACCAGAGAAGAGATCCTGCAGGCTAGTGCTGTTATTGAATGGCTCTTCACAATGCATTTATCTTACTCCCATCTCTTACAGTGTTCTTGGTATCTGCACTTCCACTGCTTCTCCTAATCGAACTGATCTCGAAACACTTCTCTGTCTGCCGTTCACCTCTTTCTCCTGAGACTCAATTTTCTCTCTTTCTGTGCGTCAGTATATATGTTTTTCAGCGTGCGTTTTTATTTAAAGCCTCTATATGGCTTTCAGTACAGTTTCTCTGATAGCTGTCATCTTTCAGAAACAGGCTTTCATATGATAATTCAGAAGGCATTATTCAGTACTACTGTTCAAGGTGTTTTGATGAATGGAAAAAGGCATAAGAAGCAGATATGACAGTGAGGATAAAACATGAACAGGAGAGATCTGAACTGAAAATGACAGAAAATTTTAATAATAGGCACATATATTGGAGATGGGCAAAATGCCTTTCATTGCATCCTAAAGAGAGACAGATGTCTCTTGAACAGGTTGTTCTACACCTATCTACTATTGAATTTCATAGCTAATGCTTAGGCGTGCATAGTGGGACTCAGCGGAGGTATTTCATCTTTTAACGATACTTAATAATACAGCACTCAACATTTTTTATGTAGTCTAACAAATAAATCCTGAACATTCCTTATTGATATATAGAAATGTGCTAATAAACCCTGAAAACATTATCATGAGTACCAGACTACAGTGAAATGTGTCTCATAGCCAAAACCCAGTTCTTCAGATGTTTCATTCCCACATTCAGTTTGGTTGTTCAAGGGAGATTAGGTTTATCAGCAGAGCAATTACCATTTCTAAAAAGAGCCTGTGGTTGTCTTTAAACATAAGCATGATGTGAGAATGAATTCTTCTGATACCACACTTCCTTCTCTGAATTTTACTTCAACAGAGCGGTAAACAGATTAGGGGGATTTTAAAAAGCTCTCCCCAGGTCCTCGATGCACATACAGAGACTGACATAATAATCATAGTCTAATGTATTGTCTGGAAATGTGCAGGGATGTGTCATTCATTTTTGTGGTGATTAAAAATGATACCACAATATGTCACCACAATATGTGATGATTGTGGTGAATTCCTGAAAGGCATAATGCGAGTGCAGTGCTGCAGCTTTAGTGGGTGTTGAATGGTAGGGCCAGATGAGTGAGTATTATATTTAATGGGTAGGTATAGGAGGGGTATATTACTTCAATGATTTAGAACAATTAAGTAATGCACCTTTTATTCATCCATCCATCAGAGTTTCTGTGGCAACAAGGCAAACGGAGACTCCAGTTCCTTTAAGGAGTTTTCAAGTGCTCATAGGCCAAATGAGAGCTATGTGTCCAAGATCCAAGGTTTACCTCTTGGTCTCTTCCCAGCCTGTTGTAGAATACCTCCACAAACAAGTGAGTCTATGAGGCATACATATTACATTCCTGAACCGTATGACCTGACTTTTCCCACTGCAAACAAGCAGAAGCTTAATATCAAGATCCTAGAGAATTGCAGAGATCCTCACTCTATCACATATACTCAAAACAACTGCTCTGCAGAGAAACCTTATTTCGAACACCTGTATTAGTGATCTCAATTCTTGGGTCATCATCCAAATCTTGGGATTGTAAATGAGGGTAGAAATTCTGAATGTGGCAAGAAGTTAATGCAAAAGCAGCTTTCAGTTTAAGTGTACAGGGATCAAATGATGACCCACCATGTCTCATACCTCTTCAGCATCTCCCAAACACGTATATCAGGTCAGTAAAAAGTCCTCTCCAAAGCTTCTGGTTCCCTTTTAAAACATTAACACCCCGTTCTTGTCAGTTTAAGAGGCACCGAAGAATAGTATTAACCATATCTGCTCAGTGTACAAAGCCATAAGCATTTCAGGGCAAATGTACCTTACTTCTTTTAAAAGTGTAGATTCCCCATCTGCCCGTACTGTGTAACAAGATCAAGCAGTCTAGAGCAGTTGGTTTGAACTTGTTGCTTCCTTTCTTCTTGCCCCTTGTGTGTTTTTTTACTTCAGTAGAACTTTGAGGGTCAGCTTATTTGTATTCCTTCATCATCGCCACCTGTGGTTTAGGATTTCGCACATCAAGGACCTGTCTAGACTTTCTTCTGAAGACACACTTAGGGGGAAAGTCCTGGAATAATTATTGGGTAAAAGTGCAACTTGATTTTTAAAAAACAACTCCAACAGACAAACAGTGACAGCTGTTTAGTAGCAAAGACCTTTACACTGATACACATGAAGGATGTTTTGTCTTTCTACAAACGCAAGCTGACAACCCTGGATGTAGGTCATTTATTGTGTGTTTTGAATTTGTATTCGAGTCAGTGGAAAAACATAAAGTAAACACAATGTATAAATAACATAAATGACTGAAATAAAATTATTGATGATCATTTCGGAAGGTCACAGTATGTTGATATTTCTGAGGAATAACTGAAACTTGGCAGGGATTGACCAGTGTATAATGAGTGCTGCCGGTTGATTTTTGATCTCTCTGGCAATTCTGTGACAAGACAAGTGTAAAGACAGAACATTTCTAACATGTAAAATAATTACGTTGTACATATGAGGCTAATTGTGCCATTAATGCCAGACATATGTTGTGAGCTATCAAGGAGGAAGGGATTGGTGTGGTAATGGTAACAGATGAGTCATTTCATCCCGAGCAATTATTGTTTTTGTCTGTAGCAGATGGGCACCATCATCACAACGAACATTATTTATTCAGTCTCATTTACTGTGTCTAACAGAGTTACAATATTGTTTATTTTTTATAGCTGTTGTGTATTTCAAAGCTACTGAGCTGAACATTTCATAGTGATATAAGGCTAATTAATGCATGGTTTGATGGAAACAATAAATTGACTCCAAGAGTAGAAAATATCAACAGAATACATAATGCAACGAATGAATGTATGGACACAGATTTCTCAAGTATCCATCCCTCTGCATCGGACATGTCAGCAGGACGACTGTTTGCTGAGCAGTTTCTCCTTGGATGCACCCATCCAGTTCAGAATCTGCCAACTATGTCAGCCTCAGGATGTCAGGCAGACACCGGCGTCGTCTGTGTGTGTGTGTGTGTGTGTGTGTGTGTGTGTGTGTGTGTGTGTGTTGAATCAGGACGTACCCCGAGTACCCGAGTTTTTAGATGCATGTTTGCAGTCAGCAAATGCCACAGGGTGAGCACATGCTGGACTTAAAAAGAAATGCACATATATAAGTAGGGTGGAAAGATTATATAAAGAGACACATATGCCCAAATAAGAAACTTCTTCAAGTGTAAACATCTCAATTAGGATATGGTGCACTGTGAGCAGCCTAAGTGGTTGGCTTGTGTGTCTGGAGACACAGGCAGGCGTATCCTCTCTTTTCTTGACATTTTCAGAGGAAGGAGAAGAGAGTCTCTAATGTGTCGGGAGAAGCGATACGAAGTATTCGTTTCTAAAAATGTCTTGACCTCTGTGGGATTTGCTGTCCTCGATTTTGTGACATTTCAAGTAATGTCACAAGACCTAGCCTTTGTAAAGTAGTTAACATGGTCAACTTTTGCATCGAAGTCTGATTGTGCCGAACACTCCAGGCTTGTGGTGCCAGTCATGTCAGGTTTTGCAGTGCGAGGTAACATTTGTGAACTGCGAGCAGCACAGATGGAACATTTCACGTTCTATCTTCTTCCATCTATTTTTGTTTTATTCCAAAACAGAAGATAAATCAGATAAATATAATATTATATATAATATATATAAATATATAAATATTTGTTAAGTGCAGCAATGAATCTAATTCCATATAACTGTTTGATTGATTAAAAATTGGTTAGATAATAATAATTTGAAGAGTGAAGAGAGGATGGACATAGATTTTTCTCCTTCCTGAGGCATCAGACTCTTCATCTGAGGATTGCTTTTGTTTAAGTTTTCCCTTGGATGCACCCATCCAGCCAGTCACGTCAGCCCCGGGACTGTGAGACAGACAAGAGCACTTCATGTGTGTTTTCTCTGTTTGTGTGTGTGTGTGTGTGTGTGTGTGTGTGTGTGTGTGTGTGTGTGTGTGTGTGTGTTTTGTGGGCAAATCAGAACATATCTGTACCCAGTGCATGTTACTGTGGCTGTCAGAGTAAGATCTTGATTCGACCGAGCAAATCTGTCGTGCAGCGATTATGAAATCAGACGGATAGGCTAAGAGAGACAAAAAGAGAGAGACAACAATCTCTGGATGTATAGTTCATGTGCCACCTCTCACGTGATCTGCTGGTTGATTCACTCTCCCTGGTATCTTACTGTACCATCACATATGGTTTATGATCCAACGTAAGCTGTTACGCCATATGCACAACATGAACATCATTTAGAAATGACCAATCCATAGCAGTAACACCTTATAGCTACCATATGGGACATGAAACACTGTTTCTGCACCCTGCTCAGTAATCATTTACACTGGCGAATTCCAGCTGTTCTTGTTGAAGTGACACTGAAGTGTTTGTTTGTTTAGGGCATTTTTTAACAGAGTAAATTTAGGCTTACTTAACAAATTAAGCAAACGGACCAAAAAAGAAATGAAAGTGCAGTGTTCCTCGAGGCATGTGGGATGATGATGTGATTAAATGGCACATATATATTTGGTATATTTAGAAGCAACAGCAGAATCAGAAATGTAAGCTCTGTTAAAAAGTGGAATTTAGCTTGTAATGTTTTACATCTGGGAATGTAAACTAAGTACATACAGCCACAAAAAGAAAAACATTGTAAAGGTCTGGTATTCCAAGCGACTTGTTAAGTTAATTATATCTGTTGAAGCCTAGAATGTGCTGAAAAAGTAATGCTAGAATTGATATGTGTCATTAATATAACAATTTGTGTGTACACAGTGACTGCTGGGTGCCTGAATCATTGATATTTTCATCACATTTATTTTCATCAAAGCTTGCTGGGCTGTAATGAAATAGCTTCACAATGAAAATAACAATGGCTATACATATTGATCTTTACATATTACACACAATATGTATAATACATAAGAAACAACTCTACAATGACAAAACAAACAAAACTTAATCAGAGCCCATGTCTGAGCTAGTCACATTAATTAGAAACCATTCGTCTGCTCTGGACAAAGATATATTGTACAATATAGACATATAGACACAAGAATACATCAAAGTTTACTTTCACAGGTCAAAAAAAGTTTTCCATTTCTTTGCATTGATGTTCGGTTGTATGAGCGTGAAGTGAAGTCTCTTATGAGAGGCTGGTAACATGCGGTCGAGGTTGCGATTTTCACTCTTTCATGCTACAGCCCTGATTTCATTCTGTTAGGAATTGTCGCTTAATTGACTTAATGGATGTGGATCTAAGAACAAAGGGTGTTGTTTGAGGTACAGAATGGGAAGCCCTTTGAGGCAAATTTCTGATTTCAAACCATTCAAATTAAATTTGCCTCGAGTAATGGACTTGTGTCACAGTGTAAGTTACATTTATAGCCTCTAATGTCAGAACACTTGAAGGCAGCATTATACCACCTTCACTTTCCCTTAAATTCTCATAAATATCATTAATACAATGACAAAACCAGATTAACTGTATGTATGGAAATGTTCTGACTACTGTTACATACTCACAGTCTGAAGTTGTCTTTATTTAATTTTTTTCTATAAATAAAAACATGATGCAGCATGGCTTTAAGGCGAACTGTGAAAAAAAAGTTATATAAAGCCTTTTCTGGCACCAGGGGGAGCAGTGTAAAGTCTCAAGTGAGAGTCCGTGAACTGTCTGAAGACTAAAAGTTTGAAAATGAAAAGAATCTGGCGATGTGGAGCTAGAAAGAAGTCTGCTCCCCATCTCTGTTTGAGGCTGGTGGCCTGAGGCTATATTAGCCGCTACTAGAATAAAACACCAACATCTCACTGACTGAACTGTTGGGTGGTCGAGCTGCTTTGTGGGTAATGTAGGCGGGAGGTTCTGACAAGGAAGAAGAATGTCTGGAAGGAAGATGATGATATCTCTAATTGTGCTGAAAAGTTATAGCAATGCCAGACAGGTGGAGTGGTCACTTGCACATACACACACGTGTACATTCCAGTGTCCATTTTCACACATCCTCCTCAGCAGTCTTTTGTTTTATTCATCCTCTCAAGTGAAAAAAACAAAAAAAGATTAATGTGCAGAAGAAAACCTTCAACAAGTGATCAGTTTGCCCTCTCCTTTCTCCTATCCTTTGCCTAAAACCAGGCCACCTTCTCACTCTGTGATTATCTTTCTTCCTCTGTGGTAACTCTTTGTATTTTTATGACTCACCCTCACTCACCCAAATTAATTCTGGCAACTTCTTTCCACTGAATTCAGAATCAGAATCCACAGTACGTTTTAAGGGAGATATTTTCTTTTTAAACAGACCAGTAGAATGCATAAAGCTGTTATTAAACTTCAGCAAATCTGTAGGAAAGAGATTACACACCTGGCTATTTCTCTCTGATTAGGTTTCATTGCTAAGCGACGGTGTGATGAGACAGATATGCTGGTGAATGAAGGCCCAATTTATGAATAATTAGAGAGGGAAGGATGGGGAAAAGAAAAAAAATTGAGGGCAGTGGATGGGTGAGGAAAGCTGTGAATATTAACTCAGAATGAACACTGCTCTATTTGACTTTTAATGAGCACCAGGCCAAGAGTCATGATTTAGTCACCTGAAGATATGGCATTATTAAAATCTCAAGAAAACACCTTTGTTGAGACCAAATGTCAATAGATGCCTTATCTGATAATTTTGATTTATTATGGTTGTTGAGTGAACCAATAAATCACGTCATAACAAATCCAGTGAGTTGAAGCCAGCACAGAAAGCAAATGGTGTAATTAAATTGGAAAAAAATCCATTCAGTGAAGGGATTAGTTTATTAATCAATTAATCAACTGACAGAAAAATGCATCAACAATTTTGATAATTGATTCATTGTTTATGTAATTTATTAAGCAAAGTTGCCAAACATTTGCTGGTTCCAAAGTTTTTCTTTGGTTTATATCATTATAAATTGAATATTTCTGTTTTAATATTTTAGTTTTACGTGTCCTTCATTCTTAAATGGAGTTGCCATTTTTCTGGAGATTACATTATGATATTTATTGAACAGTAAAGTCATTGTGTTCCTCTTGCAAAACTGCTCTAATGTGAAGATCTAACCTTAAATTGCTGCACAACTTCTGTCATATGTTCCTGTTCTCAGTGTAAACATATTATAATTTAATAATAATAAATACTACCTATGAATTTGTGTTTAAGTTATGCAAAAACACAATTACTGAGACTATGTCTGGTGTTGATATATGCTAACTTATTTTAAATTGCATCATACTGTGTCATGTGAAGGGTAATGTTACATGTTACAGGTACAAGACCTTTTGTTTCTGTTGTTGCATTGAGGACCCGGTTCCAAACATGCATGGCTATTTCAGCCAACGATTTAAATAACCTAAAATGCTCATTGGATGGACACAGCTACCATCACATCGAGTTTCATAACTTCATCATGTTTGGGATCAGAGTGCTGTAGACCAGTCACGACAACAATTAAACAGTATCCTGCTCATGTTGGCAGGTCCAGCCTCTTTAGAAGAAACTGAATCACATTAGTCATCAAATTAACATACTTGTAGCCATCAAGTGTACATGAAATGCATCCAAGCTGGTATTTAACATCCTCTCTTAGTAATCCCTGTTCTCACAGAGCACAGTTTGCTGTCTGCAGCACACAGTGTCTTGGCATCCACTCCTAAATATGACTGACATCTGACCGGGGATTATCCCATTGCCCCAGTTTCGCTGGGACTGGCAAGGAGAGTGCCCTGCTGCAAATAAGCTACACAGACTACACAAAGATCAGAGTGTGGTTCTGTGTGTGTGTGTGTTTTTACTGTGTGTGTGTGTGTGTGTGTGTGTGTGTGTGTGTATGTGTGTTTGCCTGAATCTGTGAATCACTTCATATCTGTTTGTGTGTATGCATGCTTTTTTTACGTGCGATCAAGCATTAGTGTCCACACATATTCACTTCAGCCTTTGTGAGCATATGTTTATCTGTTTAGGAACATACCCCAATGTCTAATTTCAGTATCTGTGTGTGTGTGTGTCTACATGTTTAAGGTAGTTAAGAAATTACAAATATGTTTGCAGACCTGTGACCTAATGAATTTTCTTTCCTGAAATAAGATTATTAATAACAATAACCATAGAGCTGACACACCATTAAGGCCATATGTTCTGTTTTGTACAATAACAAATACTGCGGAAAGCCAGACTAGTATGCTCCGTAGCCGAGAGACAAGACTTACATCCTTTAACCCAGACACATTTTCTAAATAGTTGAACTGTGCTCAATATTTTGAATATTATATCTACCAAACTCAGAAGGAGCACTCCAGCAGCAGTAAGGGTTTGTGGACTTAACTGACATCCTCCTAAATGGGTGGAAGAAACTAGGCCAGAACAAAGTATTACCACACCCTTACAGAGACGCAAACACACACACACACACACACAGCATTATAGCAGAGTATATTTAAACATGATAGATGCTAGACACCAGGATCACTATTGTAGTTTGTTGTTCTACTGTAGATTATTTAAATTCAGCTTTGGGTTTAACACACAAACACACACACACACACACACACACACATGCAGAGAGAGAGAGCGAGAGTCCATTTGGAAAGCCCATTGAGACTTGTAATGAATTAAAACGAGGCACCATTTTACAAGGCAAAACTAAATACTCTCACATTTTAAAGTCCTTTACAATACACCATTAATACACCTACACGCGAACATCACCTGAAATGTTACTGTAGAGGAACCCTACATTTTTAATGCAACGTGTGGGTTGTGTTAAATATTTTATGCTCTTCTTAAGTACTTTATATTTCCTTGAGTATATTGACGCTGGCTGCTCAAAACATTCTGCTCACTAAGACCATCAGTAGTCCAACAGGCAGGCCAGCACACCAGTGGGATATGAGGTAAAGGCTGGTGGGATATGAGAGACCTTCTGTAGATGATTATCACTTGAAGTTGTAGTTTCCATCAGTTGTGATCAAGAGCCAGTCTGTCCAATACTAAAGTGACCCTGACACCAATATGACTAAAATGTTAGATAAATATCTTCTCATTATTTAGTATACTTCCCTTCCAAGAGTTATACATGAATCTGATGTAATTAAGTCAAATTCAAACACCAGTATACACAGTAGGCAGTTTGAGGGGGGGTGAGGGGGATGCTATCCCCTTTGTTAGCAAAATGACCAAAATGCATCCCCCTTGGTAACCTGCTAATACCCCCTTTCCATTGCGTCTTTTTCTCTCAGTCCTGCCATTCTGTCAGTTTAGTCTTGGATCTATAATACTCTCTAAACTATATCCTATAAATATTCAATATGTAGCCTATATATTCTAAAGAGTAGTAGGATTAGGGTTAGGTAGTTAAAGCTATCTCGATGACTCCCTCCACCACATCCATCGACTGTGCAATTGAAGGGTTGGGGTTACCCCCTGGGCCATCTCCCCTATTAAAAATGAACAAATGTCGTGCAAAACAGCTAATACACTATGATGGCTTCCTCCATTTTGGACTCTTCAGCTGTCCATTCCCTCAAAGGTCAGCACTGTCGAGACTGCTTGCTACTGGTCAACTGCGCAACTTGTGTGTCAAAGTTCACCACAGATGAAATTGAATTTCAGTGACCGTGGCGAATCCATTGAAATGAACTGAAAGGAGTAAAACAATGTGCATTTTCATCACATTATTTTACCATGTATGAACATTGAGAGGAAAAGTGAACACAAAAAGTGAACACTGACTACCAAACTGTCACCATCTGCCATTGTGCAGGTTTGATAAAACTTCTGCTCGCTGTTTCCTCGCCATTTACCAGACTCCTCTCCTCTTTTTGTAAATCCCCATGGGTCTGTCCCACTCCTCTGCTATTTCTCTCCTTCTCTTCCTTCTGTTTTCCTCCTGCCCACCCCCGAGAGCCAACTGCTGAGAAGCAACCTTTCTCTGACAGCAGGGAAGATGGCTAAGGTGAGAGATGGAGGTGTAGAGCACAAATTACACAGATGGCCATATGTGTGTATGTTTGAGTGTGTGCGCGTGTGTCTGTATCTGTGTGTGGGTGTATAGGACGTGGTGTCAGAGGAAAGACACAAGGCTGGGATAAATTGTAAAGTTGTAAAGCAATCATATTCATAGTAATAACTGAGAGAAAAAGCAGTTGTAAAAAGATGATGATTAAAAATGTGGCAATAGGAGGGGAAAGTCTGTCTGGGACACAGTCAGGGAGTGACAATGAAAAATACTCACATTTAGAAATTGACTGGGAATGTACCGTGAATTTGGTACCAGTGCATGCAGTGCATTAAAAACATTTACAACATGACCTCTGATACTTGTCAGTTCTAATTGATTGGAAGGTGTGAATTGACTTTTAGTAAACTGACAACATAACAGGACTCCCATGAGACCCGTTGTTTGTTTGCAGGTCTTTGAATGCACCAATATTAAATTGTAGGTAAAGACAACAGTGAGGCTTATAGTTAAAGAGCTTGGAGATGAGTTTACCCCCCCCCTTAGCTATGCTTTATGAATATAGTCCAATAGCACAAATCACAAATTTACCTTAAGTGGCTTTACAGCACAGCATGTGAGCCACTCTGTCCTTATAGACACTAGATTTGCAAGCTCCCTAAGAACTCTCTTAATAGGGAAGAAAATGGAAGAAACCTCAGAAAGAGCAACAGAGGAGCGGTACCTCTTCCAGAATGAACAGATTCAGTTGTTTCAGATGTGAGCAAAAAACACCCTACAGTTGCTCATTAAAAAAGGTATAATGACAGCAGCTGATACATGTGTTAGCCTTAGTATTAAGACCTGTTTCCACCAATTCAAAAAAATCTAAACAGTGCTGCCCATCCTTAGTGGCTGAGAGCCGAGGGAGATGGGAGACGACAGCAATGAAGTGTGGGTTGAAATAGAGAGTGTGGAAGAAATAAAGAGACTGACAGGCAGAGACAGAGAGCTTGAATATAAAACAAAAAAGACAAACAATGAGCAAAAAGAAAACCTTACATGAGGACTGGGAGAGAGGGAATCTCTGAATACAAAACAGAAAAAGAAATATGAGCCAAACAGAGAGGCAGCTTATCATTCTGTAGTGGATACAAACGCAGCACCTCCAAATCATCAGGGAAGTTTCAAGCCCATTGTATCTTTCACTTTGTTGTGAGACAACAGGATGGACATATATGGCTGTTCATTTCCAGATGCCAGGCTTAATTTCCCTCTATGCCAATCAACACAGAGACTTCCTTCTCTCCATCTCTTCTACTTTCCCCCACCTTCCTCCAACATCCCTCTTTACTTTGAGAAAACACCAATCACCTGTCTGCAACAATCAGTCCTACTTCACATCAATATCTAATATCTTGCACTGGCAGGAATTTAGCATGAATTATACCACTGGAAGCTATTTGCCATTATAATTAGAGAGCCAGACAGAGGATTAAGCCACAGTTCATCCCATATCTGATTGCCAATTGTCCCTAGTAAGTAATCAGGGCCATAAGGTCCTTTAAATGAATGGTCTAATAAGCTTGGCAAGGATTGTACGCTTCCGCAGTGGGAAGAGGAGAAATGGATCTTACCTTAAGCAGGTCTGCTTAAATCAGTGAGCTTCAAATATCATCATCACACAACGTTCATTCCATTTTGACTCTCCGTCAAAATTGAATGAGCATTTGCATCTGAGGTTTTCTGTGCCTTTACATACACTTTGAGCGAATTTCTTCTCAGTTTAGTCATTGGTGATTTCAAGGGTAAACCTTCTTCTTACGGTCTTTTCGTTTACGACCTTTGTTGGCCTTTGAAGGAATTAGACAACCACGTACGGTACCTTATTTTGCCTGCATAAAGTCACCAGCTGCTTGTCTTCACATGAGCCCTCAATTCACGCATGTCAGCGTTGTGTTAGCATTGTGTAAGCACTGCATAAGCAACCATCTGCCCAATTTATACAGAACTGAGTCAGTTCTGTTATGTATCCACGTGGGAGTAAACGAAAATGGCAAACATGTGTCTTTACTGATCAGTTGTCAACATTTAAGTAACTTAACAACTTAACAGTAATGAGTTCGATGGGTTTTTTGCAACGGTTCAGCAGCCATTTAGTACTTTAGTGAAACGATGTTGTAAGCCCAACAGCCCTGCTCACCCATATCAAGCTGCTTCTGACAATGACAGAGTGTGTATTTGATTTGAATGTCAGTTTCTGTCGGTCGGTCCTCCACTTCGGTCCAGAATGAAATGTCTCAACTGTCATTAGATGGATTGCCATGAAATCTGGTAAACACAAACTCCCCTCTTTGGTGATCCCTAACTTTACATCTAGTGCCATTGTCAAGTCAAAATTTGATACATGCTCAGTTCTGTTCAGTTCAGTACTTTGTGTTTAGTGCTAATGAGCAAACATTAGCATTGTATGCGTGTAAGCAAGATGGTGAACATGGTGGAAATGATACCTGCTAAACATCAGCATGTTAGCATTGTGATGGTGAGCATGTTAGCATGCTAACGCTGTAGACTGTAGACTAATAGGGTCTCAAGCTTACTATTTGTTTGGAGTGAAAAGCACCAATACATGCTAAAGACCACATTAACTATATTTATTTCAGAGAGAAAGAACCTTTTCCAGAAAGATGCAACAACAACACAAGAGAGGTTGACCAGTTGCTTTGTTGGTTTGTTTGAAAGAACACACGTGCATTAACTTTTCAGTCCTATCTTAATACTTTCCTGTATATCATACCATCCCCCTCAAATACCCAGTTGGATATCCTTTTTGAATACCTTTGTATGAGCAACAAGTAGGATTGGAGTAGTAGTGACACTGGGTGATAATATAGCCTACATTTGTTCGCCATAAACATCAGTAGGTGTTGTAGTCAATTATATATAATGCTGTTAATCAATGATCAAGACAATCAATCAGTGATCATTGTAGTACTTTTATTTGTCAGGGATTTACTTTGCTGAATTTGCCAAAAACAGACCTTGATTGTGATGTGAAATTGCCTACAGTATATAGTGATGCAGTATTTCATCAAAATCACTCACCATTAGCGGAATCACCACATATGACCATACGGTTAATGTTAGGATAGAAAAGCAGGCAATTCTAGGAGGAAAGGAAGAGAAACCTTTTATGATGCTTTTATGGGCTTATTATGGAGAAACAACAAGAATGACCCAGTGTTGTTACACCGAGTTTTTAGTGTAAATCTGTTTCCTGAGTCTAAAGTCTACATTTAGTTTTACAAGTTGATCAACGTCTTTCATTTGAATATATTAGACCAGATAAGAACAAACTGACTGTGTGCAATGGCTGGCTTAGGGTTGAAAGCCAATGCAACAAAGGTATTTACTATTATTGAAACAGGAGTACTGAAATAATAGCAAGACAATAAAGGAAAAAACTAAGCTTTACATTATTGCTGCTACTTTGTCTGGGAGATATAAATTACACTGATTTGTCTTTTATGTCAGCCTTACGTTGCAGACACTCCTGGTGATGTATTCTTATTTTCTGGCACTGTAACACTGATGGGACTTACTGAAATGATTCAGTACAAGATTAAAACCTTCAAACATTAGTATTACTGTTACACTATCTGATTCTGCTTAACATAGGGGAGGTGTTTGTCTCCTCTTACTGACTGACTCGTTTAGTGCCTGCATCATTTAATGACAGATAATGAAGTTGCTTTACTATTTGAACCAAACTGAATTTACTGTACGTGTGTTTATATTTTTCAACAGTAATACACTGTTTATTTTTGTCTTTTTCACCTATTTGTGTTTTCTCCTCTCTTTCTCATAAAGCTGTTCAGCGGGGGTTTCACTCCTCAGTAATGAAAAAACAGACAGGCGACAGATTCATTAGAATACAAGCCTCTAATTAGGAAAGCCAGCTATTCTTGTCACTCATGGAAACACCGTTGTTAGTGCTGCACAGAAAAAAAAAAGCAGAGGCCTTATCTGCCATTCACAGAGGACTCTGTAGACTCTGTAGAAGAAGAATATATCCAGTAGCCATTACAGATACAGATATTCTTCTAGTACTTTTTTGCTGTCAATCACAGGTGCTCATCAGTAAACCAACAAATATGCTTTCTGCAGCTCTGGAAAGTTCTATACATGGAGAGCAGAATATATATCTAATGTAGTATGAACTTGAGTAGGAGTATGAACATCTGAATAATATAAAGTGCTGTATGAAAAGCCGTCAATGTCACTCACACTGCACTGCCGCGGGGCTGCATTAGGCGCTGTGTGAGCGCCAAAGAGACACAGCAGTAAGCGGGACTGACAGACACACTCAGCACAGGTCACAGCTTGTTTTTATTTAGAATTCAAACCAAGAGAAGAGGGACAAGGATGCACATTGATAAAGTACATCAAGTATCGCTACATATCAACTAACAACATCACTATAGCCCATAAAAGCGCTCTTGACAACAGATCCAACATTACAAAATGAAAAATAACAGTGGAGGAACTGTGCAGTCGAAGCCCATTGATAAACATAACAAAAACACAGCGGATGTGTTTTGGCAAGAGATGGTCATATGCAGAGTACTTCTTTTCCCATCTTCAGCATTGTGTTAATTGAACTACAACATTGGCAACTGAAGCAATAGATGTAACTTGCATGAAGAAATTGTAAATCTATAAAAAAAAAACAAAAGGAAAAACCTCCTAAGAAAAGCTACTACAATGCATACGCACACAAGAAACTAGCCTGAACGCATAGCTGTATCTACAGCTTGGGTCACTGGGGGATTTCAGGATCTAAAATGTATAGAATAGCACATTGAAATGTCACTGTATAATAGCTATCAAACAGCCATGATGGGAAAATTCATTCAAAAACCTCAGGATGTGGACACTTGGGTCAAACCTTCCTCAGACACTACAGTTGAAATTCAGTGTTTAAAAATGTGTTACAGCAATACAAGACCATACCGACAGTTTTTGGATTGGAATATATGAAGTGAACTCTGTGTGTGTGTGTGTGTGTGTGGTGTTTGACGGACGTGCCTGAAGTTACGCAGTTTGGACAAGAAACGCAAGGAAAGAAAAGGGGGCGTGAATGAATATGCAGTAACTACAGTATACACACGCACAAAAAAAGACTCCAGACTCTAGAGAATCTCAGTAAGAGGAAGCTTGAAATTCAGCACTATCTCGTGCCTTTGTACAAAGAGTTGCCTGATAATTCACATACAAATCATCCATACATTACAGTAAAAAATAAATTTATCATGACAGTCAATAAATAATAATAATAAAATAAAAAAATAGAGGAAGGGAGTAAACATGGTAACGAGAGAGCAGACTGTGTGTGTTTATGTGTGTGTGTGTGTGTGTGTGTGTGTGAGAGTGTGTATTAGAGAGAGCAGAGGTTCAATGGGAAACCCCCCCCCCCACCCCCGCTGAGAGAGTTAGCACAGTAATGGGCAGGTAAATCAGAATATGACCTAGAATGTGATTTATGTCTGCA
Organism: Nannoperca obscura; assembly: GCA_036024295.1. NCBI lineage: Eukaryota > Metazoa > Chordata > Actinopteri > Centrarchiformes > Percichthyidae > Nannoperca > Nannoperca obscura. Next base: position 2,099 of record JAVQJL010022055.1, on the reverse strand, counting down.
TGCATGTTTTCACTCTATATTGGTTTTACACATGAAGATGTTGTGTTTATGTGTGTCTCTTTTGTCTATATTTTCTAAATATTCACCTACATGTTTGTGTGCGTCTGCATCTATATCTGCCTGTATCTGAAGTTCGTCATGTCTGCGTGTGTCTGTAGGTGACCATTCTGGTAACTCAGTGGCCCTCACCGCTCGGGGGTTTCGCGTCATGCTGCTGCCCCCCCGCCCCTCCAGGCAGCCAGGGGGAGACAGAGTGTGAGGTGGTCTGCTTGGCCATGCTGTAGTGGCTGATCACTGTGTAGAAACGACCCCTCGAGTTGGCATCCTGGGCAGCGTAGTACGCCTCCAGAGAGGCTGGGATACACCGCTTGTGCTGTGAGGGAGAGAGAATAGTGAGTTTCAGACCATTTATCAGTTAATTCATTTTTAAAGGTGTTACATGTAGCATCTAAGTAATGAATGTAGGACTAAATAAAATCCACTGAACCATTATATAGAACTGAACGATTTGAGAATAATGTGCAATTATTCTGACTAATACTGTGATTACGATTTAAATTGTAATTATTTTCTATATCTTAACTTACACTTCTTTAGTTGTGGTGTTTATAGTTTTAAACAAGATATGTTTGTAACAAGCATAATCACATATTTGTCTTGTTTCTACATGAAAAGAAAAAAATTTGTGCAGTTGCGTGTTGTCAAGGTTCTCTCAGGGTTCAAACCAGTGGGTCAGAGAAATGTCAAATTCTGCGTACCCATGTATAGAAAATTGACCAATCAAGCTCACATTTATTTAAACATTGCATCAGTGTTATACTTCAACTACTCAACTGTTGTTGAGAAAATATTGTGTGGCTCCTGGTAAAAGGGATAAAAACGTATTCTTCAGCGGCAGAGAAAGAAAACACAAAAATCTGTTTTTATCAGTGATACGGCCAAAAATGTCTCCTAAGAAATTCAGATGATGAAATAGTTTGAAAAGCTTTAATTAGAAGAAAATTGTGTTTATTGAAAGGGTCAAATTTGCTTCCCCATTGAAAAATATACATTCCTGTTTCTATTAGAGGGAACAGGGAATAGATTAAAGACGCTATTTACATTACTGAAGTTAATAGTACAGCTCTACATAGGAACATATAGAGGGGAAGGGGGCATATAATACTGTAATTCAGTGCATGTGTATATTAGTCTTTTTAGAGTCCCTATAGCATTAGAAGATGCTTGTGTGTATACATTTACAGCCTTGTGTGCAGTTGTGTAGTGTATGCACAGGTGTGAGCGAGGATGCGTGCACACGTGCACATTTTTTAATTGACACTTCTGCACCTGGTGAACGTGCATGTGACACTTCTAATAATACCTCTGCAGACTGCAGTCAGAGCCCCTGCAGAGGCTATGTGTCTGAAACTAGATTTATTCCACCTAAAAGACCAGATTTGTCCAGAGACACAGACTTCCAAGGTGACCTCTCACAAACTACGGTGAAACTTGTGTTATAAGTGCAGTGCAGCGGAAATCTGTAAGTACCAGGGAGGGGAGGGGAGAGGAGAGAGGCTGTCTGCGTCCACATACTCCAAAACTTTAAAGACTCAACACTAATACTGTACATATCTATGCAGCAGATTGTTGTATAAGGATGGCTGTATGAGCCATTTCCTTTTATGACCTTAGCAAAAGGATTATATGGAAGAGGATTAGGGACACGTGTGAAAAAAAAATTTGAGTTTAGAAATTTTTTGTAATGGTAGAATTCTTACTTTATTGTATTATTAAAAAAAACTTTTTTGTAAAAAAAAAAAAAGTCAGAACCCCCCCCCAAAAAAAGTCAGAATGCAGCCTGTGGTCAGAATGCAGCCTGTGGTTTCCCTCCATTCTGGAGGGAAACCACAGGCTGACCAAAAATGTCTGACTTAAGGGAGTTTTTGCGTGTTCGAGGAGTCCCAGAGGAAGCCGTTTCATTCATGGAAGAGCAAAAGGTGAGTGAAAAACAAATATTTATTGGTTTTGTGCCTGGCGTATGTAAAAAGAAAAAGTGCTACGAATGTGAAGGATAAGAAATGGAGACTTCAGTTAGCTAACAGTAGTAGCACATTGTT
>JAVQJL010022038.1:0-16951 GCA_036024295.1 Nannoperca obscura | reverse complement strand
TTTGCATCAGACAAAGAGTCAGTTCGTATCCAGTGTCCTTTTTGAACCTGTTTGACACTTCTGCACTGTAGCTTTTAAATTCTACATTTTATCTTTTAAAACTGCTTTTTATGTTTTTTTCATTTATGATCAGTTTTAACTATTGCTTTCTTTTTATCCTTTTAATACATTTATCTTTTAAAACTGCCTTTTTATGTATATTCATTCCTTTTGTTTGAATTATGATTATATAGTTCTAACTGTTGCTTCTTTGTTTTCTCTTTTTCTCTGTACAGCACTTTGAATTGCATCAGTGTATAAAAGGTGCTATATAAATAAACTTGCCTTGCCTTGCCTTGCCTTACCTCATTACAACTTGTCCTTAGTAGAAAGGATTACCACAGCATCTGCCACACTGCCTTTTGCTGTGTGCTCGTCAGCTGGTAGAGACTTGTGTGTCTCATACAGTAGCCTACACGCCATTTAAGCAGGATTCGGTTACATAACATGTTCCCTTTTCATCTGTCCCTGGTCTAAAATATTCCATGACTGTTTCCATACTTGCCAGGAATCAGCTTTGTGTTATGTGTTGTCATTTGTTTTAAATGGCTTTACAGTGTGCTATGTAGTTCATGCTTAGGAATATTTATTTTGTGTGGTCAAGAAAAGCTCTTTTATCGAAAACTTTGAATTATACAAGAGCTTCTGGAAGATGTTTGATTAAGCTTTTTTCTTCTTTTTTGTTTGTGTGCTTTGTGGAGCCTGTATAGCATGAGCTATAGTGTATGAGTTCAGTGAGTAGAGATTCATTCAAGTTCATTCTTGACCTTCAAAACAGAAGTTGAAAACACAGTCTCACCACAAGGTCCATTTGGTAGCTGTTGACCCCCCCCTTAAAGTTTTCAGAAAAAAATACATTTCCATGTCAAACTTGGCCTGATGAACAAGCTACTAAATGGACCTTGTGGTGAGATTGTTTTCTCAATTAAAGTGAGATGATTTATGGCATTCCAAAACTTCAGTTCAAAAGAAATAAAATGTCCTCATTTGCATCTTAGATCTCAGTTCCTCTTTACATGAGCAGTTGTACCATGAGGATTCCCTGTTTTCCTGGATTTACTGGAAAATCCCCTCAATGCTTATGTGTGTGTGTAATGAAATACAGCTCTTGTATTTGTACAGTATGCATGTTGCTCATGCAGGTACAGTACACACACACACACACACACACACACACACAAATCTGTCTTTTCCACAGCAGTAGGGGAGTTCTTAGTGGTTTTTAGTGGCTAGTTTAAACAGGAAAACAGAAACAGAGAGGGGTGTGTTACAGAAGGACTCCTCTCTCGCTCGCTCTCTACATAAGACTGATGAGTGGTTGCAGTGTGGGCTGAGAGTGGAAAGCCCCCCCCCCCCACACACACACACACACTCACATATACACATACATAAGCACATTACACATGTACCTAATCGAACATCAAAGCACACACACATTTACACATCTGTATAAGCACATACTGTATGTTCATACAAGTCAATGCACATGCACACGCTAACACACACACACTTGTACTTGCTTGCACACAACAGCACACCATGCATACATACACACACACACACCTCAAGCATTAGCTCTGTGACTCGTCTATTTTCTACTGACATATCTTTATCTTTTCATCTGGAAACATTATAGTTCCAGTCAGGCCCACCACAGTTACCATGTCAAAAGTACAACTAAATGTTTTTGACCGCAAGTGGAGGCAATAAAACTGAAATTGGTTAGTTCTGGCATGATATTTATTTGTAGACTTTATACAAAACAATCATCAGAAACTATGCTGTACTAGCAATGCCATGAAGTACACATGAACTACTTTAGCTAAAAATCATAAACTGTTGAGGCAGGAAGTGCATACACACAGTAACTGCTCTGGCATTGTACACATACATGAGAACATAAACAAGAAGAAAGTAAAAAAATTTTCAAAGATGCCTGTTCTGCTTTCAGGAAGCACACAGACAGAGTCAGGAAAACGGACTAAGAGTGACATTTAATGTAATGTGATAATTAACAACAAGGTTTAGGTAATAACAAGAAGATATGCATGTGGTGGAAATGAAGAATACCAAAATGCAAACTGGAGTGGTATTTGTCTTCTGTCTGTTGTATCATGACACCTACGAGGCATTCCTGCTTATGCAATGGACCAGTTGCCACAAGATGTGTGCTTTCAGTCTGCATTCATTTTTGTCACTGTTACAGTATTGTTGCAAAGTTATGCAGTAAATGTGCAGATTCATTTGAAAGCATTACATTCTAAGAATAATGTAACTGTGACAAAAATGAATGCCGACTTGATGTTCAACTTATACTTGGAAATTCTTGGGAACAGAATACTATACTTGGAAATGGAAATGAAATCTATTACAGCTAAAAGTAAAACCTACTTGGTCAGAGTGAAAAACAGTTGGGGCTCAGACCTAAATACTGGACAGTGGGACACAAGTCCCCATGCATACTCATCATGAAAGAAGATCACTGCATTGTGTTGACAACACAGAGCATCAGCCAGCTGATCTCTTTATGTAGCAGTTAGTCAGTAAAACAAAAAATATGATGACAAACACTGAAATGCAGAGCACAGCAAGTGTAGTGGTGAATACAGTAGAGAGCAGGCCACCAGAAACCCTACTGTTGTAATGTCCTGATGTCAAAGACTGTTTGAATTTGATCAAAACTATAATAAGACTGAAGACGTGGCTACTAGCTTGGATGTGACCATTCTCTGAAATGGCCTCACAACTTTGTGTTGTATTGGTACAACTTGTATTTAGCTTATTTACTATGATGAAGGCCACATGACAACTGGAATGTGTTAAGTTCCTAGATCTTGGTTACAAATGACAAATTGTTAAAGGGTCAAGTTGTACGTACAATTTCCTCTGAACAACATCTCATGTAAGGACAAGTCCTAATGGATCATATGCAGTATTATTAGCACTGTACTTATATTATGCCAGAGAGCCACAAGTATGCGTATTCATGCATAAGTGCACACACACACACACATAGTGGGTGGTGAGTTGTTCGAGGGAGAGAGCCAGAGTAAAAGCATTGTAAACACCTCTCAGATTAATGACTTTTCCACCAGCCATGAGTCACTGCATGCAGCAATCTGCCCACCACTGACAGACTGAGGCAGGAAAGAAAGAAAGAAGGAAAGAAAATACAGAGAAAAGAAGGAAAGACATTACAAGAGAAAAAAAGTACAGCCCCATATTGTGATGAAACAAATCATGAGACGATTACTCCCATCGCCCCAGGACACATTGACTCTGTGTGTGTGTGTGTGTGTGTGTGTGTGTGTGTGTGTGTCTCTCTCTCTCTCTCTCTCTCTCTCTCTCTCTCTCTCTCTCTCTCTCTCTCTCTCTCTCTCTGTCTCACACACACACATTATGGTTCAATATGTTTTGCAACTAACTTCCCCCCGACTGACATTTTGTAATTTAACTAAATATGGAAATTCTCTCCTTGTGCAAGAGCTAAAGGCAAAATGTTGTCTTACTGCCACACACAAAGGAACCCATTCTTACTCACAGAACCATTACATACCTCATTTGTCTATTTTCTATGACTCTGAGTGTACCTTCCTGTCTTGGTGCAGCAGCCTCATGGAGAACAATGTACCATTAAATTAGGAGGGTCGGGAAGTCAACACACCAAGGTGAATTCCTGAACCTTCCCATACACTCTTTCCATGTACTTTGGATGCACACACACACACACACACACACACACATGCACGCAGCACAGAATTCTCTCCTGTAGCACAGTTTTTGTTCAATCCTTCTTATGTAACACATTAGCCTATGACCTCCTCCACTCTAAGCTGACAGACTGGGCTTTCCCAGGCACACACTGTATACACTGTATGCCCAGGCTGCTCAAAGATAAGGGAGCAGTCCAGCCACATGATATTTTAAAAGTGAATGAGATTCAGCTCTACCAACCTTTTTTCTGGGTTACACAATGCATTACCTGTTAAATATTCCATGAAGCCTGAATGACTCCAGAATACTTTGGAGGTCAAGGCCTTCTCTGTGGTCCAAGTTGCCCATGATTTTAAAATCCAGTAACATCATAATGAAGTGATATTCTCACAATAAAAAGCTGCTTGCGCACATTCCAACCTAGTATCACCTTTAATTCAAGCTCTTGTGACAAACTGGAGGGCCATGTCAGAGACTTGGACCACTTGCTGCTTAAGCGATTTACAACACTCACTGCATTGTCCTTAAGACTGAAACAAGATGTAATGAGTTTAGTGAGGCAGGTATTTTCTAGCACTCCCACCGGTCAACACAGCTGTGCAGGAGAGCCAAGATCATTCATCCAAGGTCAAGTTTACCCAAGATACTGCAGTACAATACCTTCATAAAATCACAATCACAGTGCAACAGAAGACAATAGACTGGAGGCCCCCCTCACCACCCCTCCCCTCTGCTCTCACCTTCCAGCAAACACTTTGATGCTATCATCTTCCTGCTGAGCAGATGTTTTTCCAAGACTCTGAAGCATCATCCCACTTGTGCTATTACTTCATTCATACGACAGCAGAGAAGTATCTCTCCTTTCCACACCTTAACCCCCCTTCCCTGTGGTCCTTTGTTCTGGCTCTGCTCTGTTCCTGTTTTGACCATGAAGGCGTGTAGAGGGAGAGGAAAAGACAATATGTACAACAAGTGTTGGCCCTCATGCAGACTTTCAGGAGCCCAGTTGGACGAGGATTTGCTGTGATGGAAAGAGGAAGACCCCCTCCCTGAACCCCTCCTTCCATCTCTTCATTAACAAGACTGACCATTGTATTTACGAGGTGAAGGGGGCACATGAGAGAAAGGGAAAGAAAGGCTCCCTTATCTGGAATGCAAACGGGGAAAGGCGAGAAAACTTGAATGGGAAATGGAAGGGTCAGGGGAATGGAGGAATGGATGATGGAAGAAGGAGAGGGGCATAAAGTGGAGCTGTGCACTAATGCTCACACTTACTTGTGTTTTGTGTATGGTGTTCTAACATTTATGTCAGCAGACCAAACATCCAAAGCCAAACTAGTGGGCCCTGGAGGCTGCAAGGTTACATTACACCCAGAATGATAGAAATGATATTCTTAGAGACTTGCATGTAGTGGTGCTACTTTGTCCTGAGGGTGGTGCTAGAGGAAAGGTCACGGGGTCATTAAACTCAAAATGGTTCATCCCATCAGCAAATTGCATGATTGCAATTTGCAAAAATTGCAAATGGCACTCGCTCCTGGACGGTCTCCCAGCCTGTGCAATCTGTCCCCTCCAGAAGATCCAGAATGCAGCAGCACGTCTGATCTTCAACGTACAGAGGTTCACCCACGTCACCCCTCTCTTCATCTCCCTTCACTGGCTACCCATCACTGCTCGGATCAGATTCAAGACCCTGGTACTGGCCTTCCAAGCGGTGAACAGGACTGCACCAACCTACATCCAGACCATCCTCCAGCCTTACACCCCCGTCCGCCAACTACGGTCCGCTTCACAGAACCACCTGGCGGTTCGCTCTCTCAGGGACGCCCCCGCTTACATTCAAGACTTTGCTCCTGTCTGGCCCCCCAGTGGTGGAACCATCTCCCCCCATCCATCAGAGAAACAACCTGTCTGGCCACTTTCAAGAAAAGACTAAAGACTCATTTGTTCCGGGAATACAAGAGCACTTAAATGACACACTACAAAGTATAAAGTATAACATATTGTAAGTTATTAGAGTGGAATTGTATTTAAGTTTGAATGTCTTGTATTTTGATAATGTACAAAGATAATCTGTTCTTAGATTTAATGCTCTTTTTCGATTCTGCCATTGGCAGCGATGTACTTACTTATAGCACTTGTGATTCATCACCAGCCCTTACAAGTCTTATGAGACATCTTGTTGTTTTCAATCATGGTTCTATGCACTTTATGTAAAGCTCTTATTTGGAAGTCGCTTTGTATAAACGCATCTGCTAAATGCCTAAATGTAAATGTAATGTAATGACTATATACATAATAATGACTAACGTCTGACTAAGCTTTACCGCATTCTTTCTGTGGGAGGCCCAGTGTAGTGCAGTGGGTTAAGGTACTCTTTGGCGCAGAACTTGCCCATTTCATCCACCCAGTGGCCAGTCAGTGTGGGCGGACACATCACCAGAGAGGGCATGGGGCTGCAGTCTGTGGCCTTGGTCTTGGCATATTCCCGTGCCCTGAACAGACACACACACAGCAAACAGAGTCGGGTTTACCTACACAGAGCGCCATACAAGAGGACGAGTGTTCAAAAGGAGACCAAATCACTGCTGATGTTGAAATCCTCGAATCCGGCTTTGTCTATTGTTAGACAGCACAGCGTGAGGCAGGCTCACTGCAGTCACATACAAGAGCTTTTCACGTTCAGTGTTTTACATAATAAGCTTAACATTTAGAAGGAAACTCACTCAACATCAACACGTTGCTGACAGCCAACGGTATTTGTTAATTTAGAAAACTGTTAGTGTTGATGCATGAAATTATTTCCATCTGTTAGAGAGCCGTCTTCATTGTCTCTTGTTAGCATTAACTTATGAGGAAAGAAAGCCTTAATGACCAAAAAGGAGAAAAATAAAGCACTTTTCAAGCATTTTGAGCTACCAAAACCAAATATCTCCAAACTCTTGAAGCCTTTAAAATCATGTCTAAATTGTTACTAAACGCAAAACGATTATTTCATTTTAAACATTAAGATGTTTGGGTTACTTGAGTGATTGTGTAGATGTTCGAATTCAAGCATATTCCTAATGTTGAAAACATAACTTCCAGGACATTGTACAATCAATTTGTACTTTTCAAAATCAATTATAAATGTCATACAGATCTGACGGTGAGTATATGAGTCAATGGTACAATATACATATATACACGAGCTAGTGTGTTGATGCTGTAGAGTGAACAACAACAACAACAACAACAACAACAACAACAACAGTACCAGTGCCATTTGGACCCAGTACCTGAGGTAGTGATCTCCTGCCAGAATGCAGATGGACTGCAGCGTCTTGCCGAGGCCCATGTCATCACACAGGATCCCGTGCAGCTTGTATTTGTTCAGGAACGACAGCCAGTTCACTCCGTCCTGAAAGATGATATAAAGATCCACACTGAAAATGCCAACACAACAATCTGCTCACTGAAGTAGAAATAGAAGCAGCTGATGCACTGGAACTGTAGTAGTTTCAGTGACGTTCTCTCCTGAGTCAGTTAAGGTTGAGGACCTGGCTGCAGTGAGGTGACCCAATGGTAGTAGCATTTAAACTGGATTTATGCACTGCACCATTAAAAAGATGGACTGCTTTATATTGAAACTGTCAAGAAAACCATTTGTTGTGAGTGTCTCCGCTCTGTATATTTCCAGCCTGCAGCATTTAAAGCAAAACCTTGTTTTGAGCTGGATCATTTTCCTTGAGATGGAAAATGATCCGTCTCGAGGTGAAGAGGCAGCTCCGGCACTAAACAAAGTGCTCCAGGAGGTGTTTAAATGTGTAAAAACACAGGTTGGGTATCTTTCATCTGCTTATTGAGGAGGTTCCGCAAAGACGCAGTGGACCCTGTAAACTGAGACACACACACACACACACACACCTGCTGGTACTTCCTGAGCTCAGCCTTAATGGGCACAGGGATCTTGTAGTTCTCCAGTTTTCTGCCATCTAGTAGTTGCTCCAGGAAGTGGCGTTCTCTGGCTTTCTGGCGAATCAGGTCAGCAGACATGGCTGGAGGGTCCGGTATACCTGCCTGGCAGACGAGAGGGAAAGAACAATTAGAAGCAAACCAGGAGATAAATCACATTGTGAAAGTGTATTAGCAAGTAAGTGATCTAATTGTTTAGCAGAGATTCTTAACTTTTAATTAACATAGCAGTCTAGCCTCATGTTCGAGTGTATCTACCTCTAGGGGCAACAGGCGGATGAGTGTAGCAAAGCACTGCGTGGCCATGAAACGGATGCTATCACTGGGGTCACTCATACGGCCCAGCACTGGAACTACAAGCAGCACAATGTAGGGTACAATGTCCACATCCAGCTGTTCCATGACACCTGAAGAGATGTTGGTCAAGGACAGTAGTGCGTAGAAATAACAACAGCTACAAGGTCATACTTTAATCCTGACCAACTTACACATAAATATCCCCAAACTGTGTCCACCCCAACATTTAGTTTTAAAGTAACATTTATATTGTGCAAGGTAAGAAAACTGTAATGTCACTGGGTGAAGGATACAAGCCAAAGCCTCGATGGCACCCTCCTGTTTGGTGCAGTCACCAATAGCAGCTAGCCAGGGGAGGACAGACTCAAGGAAACTGTTCATGGTCTCCAGCATGGCTATCTTACTGAGCACGCCCACACAGCGTGCAGTCATGTGACGCACCGCTGTGTACGGGTGCTGCAGGCAGGTGAACAGATGCGGTAAGTGCTCCAGTAGCTAGAGGGGAAAAATCCAGAAGAATCCACACAAAAAAATAAATAAAGTTTTGCATTAGAATACTTCTCTTGAAAAACCCTCCTTCCATGCTAAATACTGTCCTGTTACTCTTGTAAATGGACAGAGACCAGGAACAATTCAACAATTTTCTTCATATGGTGCCATTAGATTTCAGAGATAAGACTTCAGTAAATGGTAGTGTAAAAACACAGTAGAGCAATCTTACCAAAGGTTTGAGTTCAGCAGCCATGGCCCCAGCCATGACCTCCAGCACTTGTAGAGAGTTGACCAGTTCCTGAGCTGCAGCGTCTCCCCTCTCCAGCTGGACCTGCCTATCTAGAACACACAGACGCACAGTCATTCAGAGTATTGACTACATACATCCTAGACTTCCTGAAACGTGGAGTCCTGGGTGACACTGAGTGGATTTTCTTGGTGAAATAAAGTGAATTGAATCCATATTCACAAAAACAATGCCAGCAATGATCAGCAACTAATCATAGGCACTCTAATCTAGTTTTTAACTTCTGATTTGAAGAAGTGCATAGTGTCAATAATCATTTTGAGATTACATATTAAACTGAATGTTGCAACTAAAAATGCTACAGTTATCTCGATTCCAGTCAATTTAATGCCCAATGTGTACAAACTGATTATAATACAAGCCGGTCAATGTTTGTTTTTAGTGTTTTGTGTGAAAGTGCAGACAGTGGTTGCCATGTTGGCAAAAATAAGTTAAGAAATTGTGATTACCTGTGTCTATCCAGGATTAAAATCTGATCAATCCAATCAACATACCAATGCATTGATTTTCAGTCACCACAGTCCTCAGTGGGCCCACAGTGTTCTCCCATAGGTATGGCAGAGATTTGGTGAGGGCTGCACCAAAGTGCCTGGCAACAGTTGTTAGGGAGAACTCTGCCCCTCGTCTCTGAATGAGAAATGGCTTCTTGCTCTGAAAAGGAACAAATCATTAAAAAGGGTAAACACCACCTGTTGTCAATGTGACCCCAGTGTGAGGAAAATGTACTTTAATAGCCTGTACCTCATCATTATCAGCGCTGATGGTGCTGCCAGGGGGGAGCTCTGTGGTGGGGGTCTTTGGGGCTTTAGGGGCCGGCCCCCTCTTACTGGTGATGGCAAACGCTGCCTTTTGGTGGCGGTACAGGGTGATGATGCCTCGGGTTTTGCTGACCATGTGATGCATGCAGTCTTTCTCTAACCCAACGCCTAATGGCAGGAGAAATAATGAGAGAGAAATGTGGTCAATAGCATGCAAGCAAGCACTTGTGTTGACACATGATTATTGGTACTTTTAATTAGACACAGAAAAGCAAAGACACTACTGTGTATTTATAAGTTACTTACAAGTTGAATAAAACCACTGAAAATATGCCCAAGCTTCAACATCTTTTACCTTTGGCATTTTCCTGTGTAGGGGGTACGGGGCAAGCAGACGAGGGTGTGGCTGCAGAGTCCACGCAGGCCGAGGCACAGAGGTTTTTGATGATCTTGGGGTTGGGGCACGGCGAGCGTCCGGCACACTGCTGTAGCAGCGTGGCTATGAAAGCAGCAGCGTATCCCTGGATCAGGGTGTTCTCCTCACGCTTGATGGTCTCCATCAGAGGCCGGACCAGTGGGTTGAGCTTGTCAGGAAGCACCTGCAGGTTAATCACTGCACAGGCCGTGAACATGTGGACGCGCAGATGCAGCTGCTGCCATTCTGAGTTGGTCTCCATCACTGTTGCTTGAGCCTGCTGTCGTTTACTGTCCAGGGCCTGCCACTGTTTGGACGCCACGTTCAGACCCGCTGTTGACTCTGTAAAGATGGTGGTTACCTAGGAAACAAGCAGGGGCAGAATATAAGTGGTGAGAGAGTGATCTGTTACAGAGGGCAACATCCATTGACCTTCGAAGCTGAAAATCAGCTGGGTACAAAACCATCACCAAAAGCTGTCAGATCAGCAAATAAAGTAACAAATTAGAGTTGGATAATATTTTAAAAAAACTGTCATGATAGTAAACAAAAACGAAAGCCTCAAGGGGCATTATTATAAAGAAGGTACAATGCACAAAACATAATTACTATTAATTGAATCCATAAAAACGTAACATTAAAGGGTGAGACTATGGTTTAGTTCAGGTGTGATATCCCTCTCTCTATTTAACTAGATTCTATTGATCTAGGGATTATAGTGAAAAGGTTTCTGCTTCATCCAAACAAGCCGAGTGTTCTTACGTACGTACGTACGTACGTACGTGTGTGTGTGTGTGTGGGGGGGGCTGGACCTACCAGTTCATTGGCTTGATCGATAGTGAAAACGCTACAATTGAGACGGTCTTGCAGGTCTATGTTGGAATCAGCTAGCAGTGCAATGAGCTGCTTGCACTCATTCTGCATGCGCGTGAAGGGGATGGCAATCTCGTCGTAGTACAACTGCTCTGACAAAATGGCCAGAAGACGAGGCTGCACCATGGATGACACCACCTGACAATCCTGAAAGAGCCACATTGGAAAAGTACATAAATGTATTCCGTCTCAAAATGCCAGATTCTGTAATGCTCACACTACGTCCAGAAGGAGTCCACAATAGACAACGTCTGTGTCTGAGCTTTTTCACCTTCTGCACTGCAGCCCACTCGCAAAGCACCAGAGCCACCGCTATGCGCTGTAGGGCAGACTTGGAATTGAGATGGAAGAGCAACAGCTGGCCTAAAGACTCAGCTGGTCGGATCTCCTGAGACGCAGCATTGAGCTGAGGGTCACAGATACACCCACACAGAGCCCCCAGCAATCTGGATAAGAAATACAAAGAGAGCAGGGAAACGTCAGAACTTTTAGCATCTTTATCTACTTTTTATTAACAATTTATTTGGCAATTCTGGTTGCTTTATATGTGAGACAAAGTCACAAGTTCACCTAAAGATCTGTATTTTTCCCCTTCCAATGCAACTGTCAAAACTTACTTGGCAGCCATGAGGCGAGCACGAACCACAACATAGTCCCTCGTCACGGGGTCGTCCGTCACCGTCTCTGCACCCGCCATGTACTCCTGGACTGTTTCCTTCACCTGATTTGTCCCCTGACGTGCCTTTGTACCAGTCTTATCCTGTTGCATCAACACAACATTAATTATTAGTTACATTAGCTCAGAAAATGGAACTCTACACAAATTAAATGTCGACAGGAAATGTAACAAGCAGCTTGTTACCATCTCTAAATTAAAATATTTTTCTCCTTCTATGCTTCAAATACATGTTGATTTTTTGGGATCAAAATAAAGCTGGTCCCATTTCTAACTTGCATTCATTTTCCCTCAGTATTCAACAACCTTCATTAAACAAACTGGCAATTAAGGTATGTGTTGGCTTCTGTCCTGTATTTTCATTTCCTCCTCCAGGTTGCTGAAGCTCCTCTGGCTCAAACGTACAGACATGCAGGCAGCTTGGAAGATTCTTCTGTTACCTTCAGGCTGTCTGCTAGTCTGTCGCCTAGCAACCTTAGAAAGGTTCATTTGTTGTGTGTGATGTCTTGCATTATCGTGTCGATATAATTTGCAACAGAAATGCCCTGCTTATTGTTATAGCATACGGTTTTTAGTTTTGATATTTTTGTGTTGCATGGTATATAACACAAACAGTTATTTATACATTTGGAAAGAATTGAGATTAGTTTTTTAATAAATTGGCTAAAAATGCTACCAACTAGCAGCTATTGTTCTTTGAATGGAGCATCAGTTTCCACATATACACTATAAATATAAAAAAGATCAGCCGAGAATAGAATGATACAAGAATTCTTATTCAGCTATGAATAAAGCGTACCACCTTGGAGCGGGCCTTCACTTCCAGTAGCATGTTTAGGTCTATGGGAATGTGTGAGGCCTGCATCATGAGGCAGAGCCAGGCACCCATCCATGGACAGCTGGCGGCCACCACGTACTGCTGAGGGGCCTGAGATAGCAGCTCCATCCACACCTGCACACAGTGACACATCAAGGCAAAATCCAAAAAGGTCAAGAAAAGTGAGGTTTATTCAGGTTCAAAAAATGTAATAAATATATCTGATGGGAACTCTAAGACATTTATTTATATGTTTGCAGTAATAGTCAAACCTATGCCATCATGAGATAAAGTGGTAGTGCGGGTCATGCAACAAACCTTTTGGATCAGTTCAAGGATTTCCTCATTGCTTTCCAGGATGCAGGACTGGAAGATGTGCCGGAGCATATCTTGTAGGATGGGGTTGATCCAAATTGCACAACTCTGAAGAACAAAAAGCATAAAAACACATTAGCCAACACTGAAGCTGTGATCTAAAAAAAAGCATCAACAGTAACACTGGCTGTTATGAATAAAATATTTAAAATTATTGTATTTCTTTGTTACGTTACAATATATATTACATGAATATTCAATTGCACCAAGTCAAATTTACCTGATCAGTTTTAGACAGCAGCGTGAAAAGGGTTTCCAGTGCGGCCCGTCTTACTGATGATATAGTGTGTCTCAAGAACGGCCACACCCGAGGAACCAGGACTGTTAATGACTGCTGCATGCTAGAGTGAACAAGAAAGTGTGTTGATTAAAATACACATTCAGGAAGGGCCATGCAAGATAATCATTGAAAAAAGTACCAAAAGAAAAAAAACACAATAAGACCCCATTACAAAAGTATACACTTAATCCCCTCCTGGACTCAAAAAGTCAATACTCATCCAATTGTGTGTTTGTAGCAAGTTTGCTCAGTGGTGGGCAGCTGAACTTTATTTGAACTTGGTATACATAAAAAGCACACAACCTCTTGGCACAGTGCTGATAGTTCACCTAACACACAACCACAGAATACAGAGCAGACCAATTTTACAATAGTGAGCTTAAACAACCGCCTCCCATGCACAATATTATTCCCTTCATGGCACTTGTCATTGCTTTTCCTTTGCCTTGCCTTTTGTACATATAATGTAGCTGGGAAAATGGGACATACAATATACAACTAAATCATATTAATGATTTGTGCATTCATTTAAAAACAAATGATTTTAAGGCGGCTGCATTTATTGTGTGAACTTGACCTACCTGCACTGTCGGACCTGTGGGGAAGTGAGCAGCAAGGACAGCAATGTCATAATGCTGTTGGTGGAAGCAGTAAGGTCGTCCAGGTCCAGAAGAGCATCCCATAGTGTGTTCACGATGAAGGGTACCTGAGAGAGATACACAGAATTTCACGACTAAATTAAGACCTCCAAAATCTATGTGAAAAATAAGTGCCTACAGGTGATATATGGTTAACAAGGCACTACTATTTCCTCTCTGACCTTACTGGGCAGCAGCTGTACCAAGCCTTCCACCACAGGGATGAGGGCTGAAGCTGCCACGGCCCTGACATCATCATCTAGGTCCTGTAGGCCTACAGTGATGGCAGGGAGCACCCGGGGCAGTAAAACAGAGATCAGGTCCTGAGATGCAAAGAAACAGACAGATGAAGATCAGCATAGCTGTATGTGTATGAGATCAGAGATAATGGCCTTTACAGTGACATCTCTCCACAAGGAGCACATATCCTCCCTCCCACACCCACCATTTATATTCATGACCATATGGCGCTCAAATCAAATACACTGTAGATATGCTTATTTAACAGCTCATGATATACACACAGAACAGGTGGTACCTGTCGGACAGCCAGGGCATACTTGATCCCGAGCAGGCCTCCGTGACGGACCTCCCACTGGTCTTCTTTTAGAAGCTTCAGCAGGACATCTACTGTCATGGAAACACCACTTTCAGTCATATGGTGAAGGGCCACACCGAGTGTCTGGGCACAAGTCTCCCTGACAGGAGCCACCACCTGGCAAAGGGAGAGCGATTAAGTACAAAATTAAGTAATAAAAAAATTTTGATCTGGTTAACTAGTCTCTCACCACGCCACCATGAAGACAACATATGATGCCGTTTGATTCTATATAGGTTACACAGTGATAGATGTTTCAAATAGTAGCATGTGGAGGTTAGGAGGTTGTTATTACACAGACCTTAAAACCATTAAAACCCTAAATTCCTCTCTCTGGTTGAACTCCCCTTCATGGTTATTTTTAAGTCATATTTTACCACACTATGCTCTTCACAAGTAGAAGAGCAAATGTTTCACAAGGAAACAGAAGACACAAATCAGATCAGATCTTAAAGAGGGGAAAACTAGAGATCGTTTTCTTTGGGTTAGGGTTATCTAACCACACATAAGGAGAGTTGACACACAATTATAATTAAGAAAGCCAAAAACCACTGTCTTACACAAAATATATGGTAGAAGAACTAACAATGAGAACCATAAATAATATCAGAGACTCTACCAACAGATATAAACACAACTGAAACAACATTACAAGGTCAGTTACATAATCCCTTAATGAATAACCATGAATGATTTGTTACATACCCTCACTTTACAAGATTGCATGTCCCATCTTGTACATGTATACTATAAAAAGTCAGTAACTTTTAGCATCCTCAGACAATCTGTCTGCAAAAAAACTCCCCACAAAAACAAAAAGACCCACCTCATCAGATACAAAATCTCCAAAGCGGTCCAGAGCGAAGACACAGAGCAGCCGGATGACCAGGTCCTCTATCCACTCCTGATGCTGCCGCAACATCTAAACCAAGACGTTTGCGTCATCTTTAAATATTTATTGAAATGTTACAAACCTGAAGGAAAGGTTAAGGTCTACCTGTTCTGCAGTGCTGCCCACCAGCTTCCCACCCCCAGCACCATGGGACTTGAGGATTTCTCTAAGACCTGTGCCTGCACCATGACGAACCTGTAAAACAACCACATACAATATGATTTTATTTGTGTGTATTTAAATTGCACTGGTAATATAAAATAAGTGTTTGTAAGCAGGTCAACATCAAGAAAAGTCTGAATATATAAGCTTGACCATATCAGTGTATTAAAAGACCTGTCAATCAATTTGGCAACACTTTGTTTAAAATGGATCAGATTGTGCCTTTAACTCAGCCCACCCCCTCATGTTCTGTGTACTATTAGTTAAAATGGTATTAAAATGCTTTGTTTTTACCTCCCATGAAGGATTGAAGAGGTCGTTGCAGAGCTCCTCACAGAAGCTCTCCAGAGGCCATTCATGTGTCTGAAGACAATGCAGTGAGACCGCAGTTAAATCATTCATAAATGTTTTTATATTGTCATTTGTAGCAATTAAATGGTTCAGGACGTGACATCAATGAGTTATTAAATCGTCTGATTGCTTACCTCCTCTATAAGACTGGAGTTATCTGGAACATTGTCGATTAAGACTTTATGCTCAGTTGCCGGTTGGTCAATAACTACGTTGGTGGTTTTCCTTCGTTTCTCTTCAGGTTCACCCTCAAAACTGTCGTTACTAAAGGGTGAAGAGATCCCAAAGTTAATTATTTTAACATTAGAAACAACCAAATGTTACATAGAAAAAGCTTTAGATGAAATTGGTCAAAGTATGATGATACCAAGAAAAAAACACATTTAGGTGTATATGAAGAAAAAAAAAGATCCTTCATTATGTATAATTTTGTTGAAGAGACTGTATAATGAGTTCTACTTGAGCCTTTTATTAAGAGATGGAGATGATATGATGTTGCAGGTACAAAGTATGCATAATCTTACCTCTTTTCATTTGGATCCATGTCTTTAGATCTTTGTTTGGCTACTAGCTTGGCCATCCTCTTAGCCTTGTTCTTCTGACGACTGCTCATGCCCGGGCGGAACTCCGAGTCAATCAACTCAGCAGCCTGAATGGGCTGAAAACACAGTGGAGTTTATTATTCATTTTAACGCTGAACTGAACACATACACTAAAGTGTATAAATATAAAGACCTATATTACTAAATTAATAATTTACGAAATAAATAATCTGAGTCAATATGGAGATCATTTTGTTTCTTTATCAAACAGTCAAAACAAGTGGTTTGAGAGAGAAACCTTCCACACTTTTGCTTTTAAACTCTAAACTTTTGCTTTCAAACCCTAAAATTTTGCTTGCAAATCTAAAAGTTTTGCTTGCGAACCCTGAAGTTTTGCTTGCGAATTTACAACTTTTGCTTTCGAATCTAAAAGTTGTGCTTCCGGTTCAGCTTCAAGCTGTGGGCGGGACCTACGCTGAAAGACGTTTCTATTGGCCAGTTGTGATGTGAGTGACAGCTTGGCAACATGTCAGTTAACGAGAGAGGCTGTTTTGAAGTCCGCCGGAGGAGAGCGGAGAAAGTCCATACGAATGTAAGTGTCTTTACACATAACTTCCTTACTTAGCAGTAATGTTGTGTTTGAGCTAGATGGCTTTTGTTTAACGAGCTGTGCTGTTGTAATGGGCTGAACAAATACGTATTGTTTTGTCATCTTAGCTGCTTGTCCAGGTAGGCTGCTATTATTCTGCACAAAATATCACTTGTTTTCCA
>JAVQJL010022030.1:0-28425 GCA_036024295.1 Nannoperca obscura | reverse complement strand
TGCATCATTCCCAAGAAGACTCATGGCTGTACGAGCTCAAAAGGGTGCTTCTACTCAATACTGAGCAAAGGGTCTGAATACTTATGACCATGTGATATTTCAGTTTTTCTTTTTTAATTTGCAAAAATTTCTACATTTCTGTTTTTTTCTGTCAAGATGGGGTGCTGACTGTACATTCATGAGAAATAAAATGGACTTTTTTGATTTTAGCAAATGGCTGCAATAAAACAAAGAGTGAAACATTTAAAGGGGTCTGAATACTTTCCGTACCCACTGTATATTGGGATGACTTTATTGGTTCTATTTTTTCTTCAATAGTGCAAAACAAGGAATAGTTTTCCAGGAAGGCAATGTGTTCATTTCACTGGATCTTTTAAATAGAGTGCTGCCATAACTTCTGTATAGTGTAATCTACGTTCACCCTGAAGGGAATTAAATTGCGTGTAGAATGTTAAGGATTCTTCAGCAGGAACATTCTGCTGTTCAGTTTCACAGACAGCTCCCACCAACCTCTAATCAGATATTAATGTCTGTGTGTTTTACTGTAAAGTGAAAAGTCATAATAGATAACCAGCACATTACTAGTAACATACTGCAAACCCATTGAAAATATGAAAAAAGAAATAATGTTCTGAATATTTTTGATTGTCAGGGTGAGGGTGGCCCTGGATACCCTGGCCCCCCAGGCCCCCCAGGACTTCCAGGAGATGACGGAGCTCAGGGGCCTATAGGAGATCCGGGGACACCCGGCCTACCTGGGAACCCAGGACTAATTGGCAATCCTGGTTACCCAGGAGGAAAAGGTACAGCCCTTAATAATCAAGCATAAAACAGTAGCCCACAGGTAGATAAATACATAATAATCTGATAATGTATGGTTCATCCAAACACACACAGAAACATGTGCATCTATTTACTGCTTTATTCTATACTACATACAGGAAATAAAGGTTCTACAGGCCCCCCAGGACTACCAGGTACTAAAGATTCATGTAAAGGTAGTTTACCTGGCCCAAGAGGACTACCAGGACCAGATGGTCGATCAGGACTTCCAGGTCAGTGTATACTGGAGTGGAAAACTAATATCTCCCCCATAATTAAATACTGCCTAACAAATTTAAACATATAAGGAATAAATGCTTTTTCCTCATTCTCTTCCCTCCATAGTCTCCTCAGCTACCCACCTCCATTTTGTTCTGTCTCTCCTCTCCCAGGACCTAATGGTTTGCCCGGTGAGAAGGGGAATGCAGGTTTGCCAGGGTTTGGTCATCCTGGCCCCCCTGGTGAGCCTGGTCACATTGGGCCATCAGTGCCAGGTTCACCTGGGCTACCTGGACAAAAAGGGATCATGGGACAAACAGGCCTGCCTGGTCCACTAGGTATGGCATTGTTTCTCTGAGAGGCAGTACATGATATTCGTTTTTAAAAACTTTAAATACTTTTTTGTATTGACCATGTCCTGTATAGGAAAACATTATGTCCAGTCAATGTTCATATCAAAATGTTTTAAATGATGCAATGACCGGGTGAGAATGGTAGACGTTGTGATTATAAAATATATTAATAGACTTGCATTTAGAGTTTGCCTTAAAACGCTCCACTTGGACTTCTTTAGGACAGAGAGGAGACCCTGGACCAGATGGGATACCCGGTTATGGACCAGACGGATTGCCTGGAATTCCAGGACCGCCAGGCCAAATAGGTAACAAACAAATACAAACATAAACCCATTCACAGACAAGTAAATCACCACATATCTATGACACACTTTTAACCAGTAAACCTGAATTAACAAAGTTACAATGTCTTTTTCAGATCTTAAACAGTGTTGAGGTTTCTGACACCTGTTGGTGATTTATTGTAGGTGTATGCTGTATGTGGTTCACAGTTATGACTAAGTTACTGTTCCCCATTACTGTTAACAGGTGCCCCTGGCCCAGACGGAGCCAAAGGTTCCAGAGGTACCCCAGGCATGAATGGGGACCCAGGTCTCAGAGGTTTTACAGGTCCTGTATCACATACATTGAACTTTACAGGCCCCCCAGGGGACCATGGTGAAATGGGTAGGCTTTATAGTAAACTCTTCCTCCTTCCAGTTGTTATAACCAAATATTTCTTTTAAAAAATTGTTTTGTTGTTGAGGTTGAAAATAAATGATTGGATTTCATTGATTGAATTCCATTTTAGATTTTGGTAGTACAGGACATTTCCTTTTGCTAGAGTTAATGTGAAGTCATAAATGCAGCCTTTTCATGTATTACTGTTATACTGTAAATTATAGTTGAATGTATAGTGATAATATTCTAACTCGTCCTGCACTTTGTCAGGTCACCCTGGTCTATCTGGTCACTATGGAGACCCTGGATGTATTGGACCAAAAGGGCAGAGAGGAAGAGAAGGAGCACCAGGGGTCTCTGGACAAAGAGGTTCAACATTTGTTTCACATTTGTAGCAATACATTTGTTAGTATTGTGGTTCACCAAATCCATCAATCAATCAATCACCAAATCTTTGAAGCTGAATGTCTGTGCTGTGTGCTTACCTGTGACCAGGTCCCATAGGGGATCCAGGTATTGATGGATCACTGTTCTCAGAAGGAGATCGAGGACCTGTTGGAGACAGAGGTGACTCAGGAGTCAGAGGGCGTCCAGGTAAGACCTAAACTTTGGGCCATACACAGTTAATTGCTTTCATACAAATTCACACCTCTAACCTCACAAATTAAACTACATAACCAAGAGTTGTGCAGCTGTGAGGTCTCTTTTAATCTTACATTAAATAATTGTTTGGTTTAACTATCCCAGGCCTGAAGGGAATAAAAGGAGATCAAGGAGCCCTTGGAGGGCCAGGTCCAGATGGTGCACCAGGTCCAGCTGGTTACAAAGGAGTGAATGGAGAAAATTACTACGGATATGGACCGCCTGGACCAGTAGGACAAAAGGTACTGATGATTGACTGTGAACCTTTGTAACTGATGCAGCAGAGCCAATCTTGTAAGATACTAAAATGTGAATAGATATATACATCTAAAAATATATATATACATTTTTATAGATATATCAAAAATGTGTTCATCTTTCTTTTTCTCCGTATTCTTCTTCCTGTCTTCAGGGTGAACCAGGATCAATCAATACTAATGTGATGAAGGGTCAAAAAGGTGAACCTGGGGTTTTTGGACCTATAGGTCTACCAGGAACCTATGGAGCCAAAGGAAACCCAGGACCTGCTGGACCAAATGGTCATTACCACTGATCACAAAAATAAGGCAGTTTATGATTGGTTGTACTTTTTGCACATACACTCACTTAACATTTCCACCACACTCCTGTCCCCACCCTGCTATTCCAGGTTCACCAGGCTATCAAGGGTGTAAAGGTTCAGATGGGCCTACAGGAAGTAAAGGACGCCCAGGCCCTTATGGACTACCAGGCAAAGTCTTTTGAAATACTTTTTTATTTTTATTTCTATATGAATACCTTAAATTTCACCAAATCAATGAAAATATGTTAAAAGTGCAACCACCTTTACTGTGGAAAATACACACATTGGTTAAGTATTATACTTATTTTATTTGTTCTTTATTTAAAGTTAAACCTCAGCCTTACTTTTATCATATCTGTTTGCCTCAGGTAACAAAGGTTCACCAGGTGTCGGGGGTTATCCAGGTTCTAAAGGCAACCAGGGCCGGGATGGGATCCCTGGGCCGCAAGGGCTAAAAGGACATACAAGTAAGAGGAATTCTGCTGGAAACATTCTGTATGGCACTATGAGCTCATGCAAATCCTGTATATTACAAACCTATAACTATTCTTAGTTTGTATTATCCTTGTGTTAGAACCACTTGCCTGTCAAACTATTGTTTTCTTCATATCTAATGGTATTCTTGAAGTCAACTTATCTATCCTCCCATCTCTCCTCTGCAGCCGTAGTAGAAGGGACTCCTGGCAAGCGTGGTGACACAGGTCAACCAGGTGAGTCACAGGTAAATTACATCATCCTTTTCAAGACTAACATCCCATTTGTGTCAGTTTCCTTCATTTTAAAAAGACATTTATATTTTTTACACTCAGAAGATTTAGTTTTGGCCTCAAAGGCAGCTGTCTTGGCTTAGAAAGTTTTGTGCATTTGATGAAAGACATTTTCACACTTGGGAAGAAAGCTTGACTTTAGAAAAGCTTCCATAAACCTCAGAATGATGGTGAGGGTTTTGCACACCAGACCCAACTGAAGTTTCAAGTTGTTCTCACCAGATAATAAAGCGATACACTCCACATGCTAGAAGTTGAAGAATGAGATAAGTTCAGTCTATCACATAATGTTGTGTCTTATTATGTTATCTCATTATCATTAAATATAGTACTTATTTGTTAATGTATTCATATAATAGAATAGTTTTGTTTTACATGTAATGGTCCCATTTGAGCACTATTATCTTGTTGTGTTACACAGGTGAAATGCCACCTACCCATGAATAACTCATGTCCATTACTATTTGCCTCATTGTGGTGTAACTAAATTAACAATAATAAGATTATGATCTAACATTTTACATTTTTCCAAAAGTGGTGCAAATAAAGACATAGACAATGACGAAGAGATCCATTGCTCAAAAGGATAACAATGAATGGAATCTGATTTTTTTCGTAAATGTAAAAAATATTCTCAGCCAGCCAAAAAACCTTTATAATTTGCTTTTGTTTACGTGTCTTTGTAATTCTGTACTGTAGGTCCCCATGGGAACCCTGGACCCCCTGGCTTGTCTGTCATAGGCAGTCCTGGACCAATAGGAGACAGAGGACTTTCAGGTCCACCTGGGGTCTCTGGTCCGAGAGGACTACAAGGGAAAGAAGGGGCTTGTGTCCCTGGGTTAAAAGGAGACCGAGGCCATTCAGGCAGTCCAGGTAGACCAGGTAAGGATGTACTGCTGGAAGCCTTAAAGGTCTCACATACCCTTTTCTAAGAGTGACACTAAAGCGGACCACAATCTCAGGACAACATTAGCTCATTAGGCATGATAGATGATGTCTTAGGTGTATGAGTAGTGGGATACAACCTGATGTCCTGGTGTAGTTTTTTTTCTGCATAAGGTACAAACATCAGTATTTGTCATCAATAAGTGTCATAAGTGCAAAAGATATTTCTAACATATTGGTTCCTTATATTCTTTGCTCGGTTCTCAGCAATCATCAATCTCTGTCCTGTGTATAGGTTATCCTGGCTTACCTGGTCCTCCAGGTCCCACAATGCATGGGTTAAAAGGAGACACAGGGGACCCAGGTCTTACAGGAAGCCCAGGCTATAGTGGGTCTTTAGGAGATCCAGGCCCTCAAGGACCACCTGTAAGTGACCCCAACAAGTATTTTTTGAGGAATACTTTCCTGACAAAAAAAGTTTTTACAAAGGAATCAAGATTCAAGTCTATTCTGCCCGTTCTGCATTCATATCTGTATTTAACAACGGATGTGTGATTTTTCTAATCAAGTGTATGATCAAATGTGCACTGTTAAAAATGCACTAAGCGCACACAAAAAATGACAGTGTGGCTTTTCTTTCAGCAGATTAACCAAGATCAGATTTTTTTAGGCATCATCTGCAGCTACATTACAACAGAACCTCTAATGCTGTGTCTTCACTCACTGAAATAAATAGAGTCTAATCTTTAACCTTTCATTGTTTCATTTGCCTCCCCAGGGTGCAAGAGGCAGACCTGGAGGCCCAGGACCAAAAGGTGATTCTGGTCCTCCTGGAATTCAAGGGCCCCCTGGTAATCTATCATTTTAATTTTAGCCTATGGATTTGGTTTTATTTTTATTTGAATTCGTCCCCAGCCAAAGGCAGATCTTTCACTACAGAAGAGTAGTAGTCCACAATTGATTAATGTTTCCACAACTGAGATGAAATACAAATGGACAGAGAAAAATAAAGATCTATGAGGATTCATTTTCTTCTATTCTTTTCTCTACTTTTCTTCTGTGAATGGAATTTATGCAATCATGTGTGAAAACAAGCTAATTTCCTTGCAATCTGTTTATGACCTGTGTGTGCTAGGTGACATGGGAGACCCTGGATACACCCCAGGCCCGCCTGGTCCACCTGGGAAGAAAGGTTTTCCTGGACGACTTGGTGCGGCAAAAGTCTGTCTTACTATTGTTCACAATAACAGGAATAAAAGCCGTGTTAATGTCTTCTAAACTTAATCCACTTCTACATCTTACCAGTTAATCAGTAGCAGAAGAGATGCAATATTTCTCCCATCAGTGTCAGATAACCTAAATCCTAACCTGAGCACACTACTGACATTTACAAATTCTAGATATTCCTGAAGATCAGCAATGGACCACAGGTATTATATTTTTAGGGAAATAGCTTTCTAATTGCTGCTATATCCCTACAGGCTTCAAAGGTGAACCAGCATATGGTATGGTGGTATATGAACCAGGACCTCCAGGCTTACCTGGTCCCCCTGGCAATCGGGGATCCCCAGGGAGCACTGGACCATCAGGGCCACCAGGCCATTCAGGTTCAAAATTTTAAGACATGCTAATATGTTATAGTTATAGTTACTCATACTCTTCAAAGCCTAGGATACGGCACCAAATATTGTCATTTTTATACCATGCTTTAAACAAATAGATTGAAACTTTATATTATAGATATGTATTGTGATGTCTGTTTGTTAAATGGACCATTTATCGCTTCCTTGTTAAAATCATATTATGATTATGAATAACAGTACAGTATTTAAAAATTCTGCCACTTTCATTGGACTATATGACACTCAATCTTTCCGTCCCAGGCAAGCCAGGCATCAAAGGACAGCGTGGTTCCAGCCGAGCCGGCCAGCCAGGATTTACTGGCCACAAGGGGGACAAAGGAAGAGCAGGACTGCCAGGTGTGTGCACCAACCAGGCGCACCACACATCATGGTGTGAATGGCTGGTTCAGTGGAAAGACACTTGAGAGAGCCCAGGTTTAACTACCAGCAGTAGTACCTCTGGCTGGGTGATGCGTTACATCAAATACACTTGTGTGGGTGGGAAGCCAGTGAGGGATTTAGTGGGAAAACTAAACCTTGTGCCAGGCCTAATGGTGAAGTTCCTTGCCGGCAAATTAATTGCATAATAAAAATGCACTTCTCCATCCAAAGGTAAGATTTAGCAAAGATTGTACTACACCCCCCCACACACACACACACACACCCACCCCAAAAAATCCTTAATCAAAATTGCCTACATTACTTTACTTAATTGTACAGTTTGTTCTTCATTAACAATGTGTTTTCTCTGTAGGTCCGGATGGCAGAGTTGGAGAACCAGGTCACAAGGGTCCTCCAGGGTTGCTAGGCAGAGATAGTCCAGGTTTTGTTGACAGTTTCCTGATAGCCAGACACAGTCAGAGCATCCGTATCCCTAATTGCCCTAATGGCACCAGCCTCATCTTTTCCGGTTACTCCTTGCTCTTCATCAACGGAAATGAGAAAGCTCATGGTCAGGACCTTGGTAAGAGCATGGAAACCTTCATGAAGAGAAATACTGTATAGATTTACTTGAGTTATATGACATTGTTCTGACACTTCAAACTGTGACCACTCAGGCACCATGGGAAGCTGTCTCCCTCGATTCTCCACCATGCCCTTCCTGTTCTGTGACACAGAATCTAATTGCCGCTATGCTTCTCGTAACGACTATTCCTATTGGTTGTCCACTGACATGCCTATGCCTATCAACATGGTAGCCATTACAGGGGATCAGCTGGCTTCCTACATCAGCAGGTGGTTCATAAACACAAATACTCAGGCTCATATACATTATTGTATATTTTCTCAGAAAAATACAAAATACAGTAGATTTTCTGGTAATTGAGATATAATTCTGATTCTGTTGAGTTTTATTTGTATTCACTGGAAATGTTACTATTTACCATGACTTGGGACAATATTAATATGTGTATCTGTATTCATGTGCGGTTTAGGTGCTCAGTGTGTGAAACCACTTCCAATGTCATAGCCGTCCACAGCCAGACAACTCTTATACCTGAATGTCCCAGAAACTGGGAGACCATGTGGACTGGATACTCATTTGTCATGGTAAAGAAATATGTGTTTTATTGTCCTTAATTCATGTATCTTCTAATATGCTATTTTCCATGTAATTTTCTTCCTTTGAACTTAATCCATTTTAGCAAACGGGTGCTGGAGCAGAGGGCTCCTCACAGCCCCTGGTTTCTCCTGGCTCATGTCTGGAAAATTTCTTTCAAGTGCCCTTTATCGAGTGTCATGGCAGGGGGACATGCAACTACTACCCTGATTCCTATAGCTACTGGCTGGCCTCTCTCGACCCCAACAACATGTTCAGGTAAACTGATCCCTTCTGTGTCAAGTCATGGATGCGTGCCATAGAGAATGCTTCTAATTCAGTTTAAATCATAGCATTGACAGGGTTTTGTTTGTCACAATGAGCTAAACAGTTGATAATTGTAGAATCATTTCTTTAGCATTGGGTTTCTTGGCTTGGCATGTCCTGTCATAATTATAATGATTTTTGTGTTGATTTTGTGACTTATGGTAATTAATAATTTTACCATGTTACTTTAAACAAAGCCATTACACAGCTGTAATCAAAAACCAAGGATTTATAAATACATTACTAACAATGTATTTGTGTGTGTTCTCCACTATAGCAAACCCATTCCTCAGACAGTAAAGGGACCTTTTCTACAAAATGTTATCAGCCGCTGTCGAGTCTGCAGGAAACCATGGCAACCTGAGACAAATGACAGACGCGGGGACAGTTTTTAACATTAAGTAGTACCTTTTTCAATGACATTCAAAGTGTGAAAATATGCAAAATGTGACACATTTCAACCAAATTGCCAATCATTTTTAATGGCAGTTGTTATATAAGTACTGATGATAATGTACATTAAAACTAATGAAACATTTAGTGAGCCATTATATTCTACAGAGGCTGTAGTGTGTTATTATTCCAGTAATAGACTTGAGCCTCAATAATCGCTAGTAAAAGCGATAGTGATAAAGGTACTAGTAACACTAGTAGCAATAGCAGTACTGCGCCCAATTCAGTTTTTCACAGAGATACTCTGTTTTACTTTAAATGCGTCATCTTACAATCTCTTTTTTGCATTTTTGTTTCTGACATTAGTACTACAAAAAATTTTGTGACATTGAAAATAAGCCATCTGTGACCTAGACAAACCTAGATTGTCACCATATGTACCTGTATTGAAAGATTTACAACACCCACTCTGCCTGTGCTGCCATTTCCATGTGACTAAAAGTGTCCTGGATTAAAAAGTTCCAGAATAGTGCAGATGACAGCCAAGACTGGTGCAGTCCAGTCAATGAATGATGTAAAAAGTATAAGGTGTGCACACGTTACCATTGTTGTGCTTTCACGTGAAAATATCAAGTAATTTGTGGCCTCACTCTAAAAGCATTTCTTTGAATTTTAGCATGTTAAATGGTCCATGGAAAAGATTATATTTTATGACTGAACTTTTTCCAGGCGGGAGGCCACGCTGCAATTTAAGCTGTTGCTGCCTCTGTGGCTTCGGGACAAAAAATGCACATTAAGGTCTTGACAGAAGACGATTTGTGGACTAATTTTTTTGTACATTACATTTCTTTTCTTTTTTTCAATTGGAGGAAAAATGTTAAAATAAAATACAAATGAAGAGAAATAAGGTTAATTTTTTTGGTATGTTAATCTAACCATTGATTCCACATGTTGTTTGAAAAAAGCTATTATCAAAAGCAACATAAAAATAGAATGTTCCATCCTTTCCATCATTTTAACATCATATTACTCTACACCTTTCAGTTAGACTCAGTAGAGCAATACGCCCTTTAGGAAGGAGGTGGAGGAGATTCAAGTCTGTTCATCCATATCTGTCACTGTGATCAATAGATGCAAACTCCCCATATAGCTAGATGCAAACAAGCACAATAACATCCTCAAACAACATTGTGTTCAAAATACTTTTGCATTTTGGCACGCAGATATTCCAACATATCGATTGTTCAGAGTCAGAAATAACAAACAGCATCATATGCTTATGTAAGAAAGCCAGCTAACACAAGTAACAGCTGAAGAAGAGCTGAACCCTCTTAAGTGAACTATCTAATTAATTTTTGACATTTTTGGAGCAAATTCTCAACTCATCAAGCCTCTAGTTCCAGCTCATTTGAAAAACTGCATATTAACAAGCAGCCGCTCCTTGAATGCCACCTTGAATTAAATAAGTCTTACATGGCCTGGTGCAGACAGTTGTCAGCATGGATAGAAACAGTCTTGCTGTAAAGTGATCTCAGTAGCCTTCTTAACAGGATTATTCTGCTCCCGACAGTGCACTTACTAATTGTTTAGGCAGCTATATTAGGCTTCTACACCTCTCTAATTGGGTTAGAATGGCGATTTGTTGAAAGGTTGATGCACTTCAAGGTTGTCTCCCACTTGAGAAGGACACATGCTTTTAGTTTTCTCCACACACACACGCCTTACATGAACTAGAAAGACATCTGTTCATATATTTACAGGTTAGCTTCATGTGTTGAAGGTAAATACTTAGAATAGTGTTGGACCCTAAGTCTTGAAAAATGGGATATTTTAGAAATATATGAAACACATTAAGGTTCTGAATTATTACATGCAAAGTCAGTAACTGTGATTTCTAGAAACTTCCCATTATAAATATTTCATTGTAGGTTTACAAGGCACACTGGTTACTGGGTATTTATTCATTTTTATATCTGTAAGCTGTTCTATGGAGGTTAAGTCCTTAACTTTGCTTATTAACACTTACTGGTGGTAACGTATGGAGAAATGGAGTCTATACATATGTTTTCCCATTTTCCTTCAAATAGTATTTAAAATTTAAAGTGTTTTGATCTACATCCATAACAGGATGATTTTCAGTCCATGTTATGCAGTTGCATATTTGCAGCATGCACCATTACAATATACTTATAGCCTGTGACAAATATGCCTTAATACAGACGCAGTAGAACTGTTAAGTTAAACAGAGCAGAAATCTCATTATGGAGATGCCCAGAACAAACTCACAAGAGTGTAACAAATGATAAGTTGACCTTTATGGCCTTTAGATATCCCAGTCTCTCTGCGCTGTCCCTTGATTCAGCTTTATGGCACAGCAGGGTTAATGAAATCATTGTTTCCCTCATGTCAGCGTCATTAATGTTTTATTTTACACGAGTGCACATTGCACTTCGCTTAAAGGGATTTGCTTTTAAACAAGGAGGCAGAGGGGATCTTTCACATTTTCAGGTTACGCCAATAACAGCATCAGGATGACCTTCACTTATACAACCAGATTACAGTGTGTTTATGTAAAGGATGATACTAGGAAAAATCAGGATGGTGGAAATGTCCTTATTTAGACCTTTTGACTCACTCCTAATGACTGCTGTAAATTACGTAGTACGTGCTTCACTGGATTGATGGGGGCAAACACAAAATTGAGGATGGTCTTGACGCAAATAACCTGCACACTCCTCCTCCCTTTTTGGGCCTAGGTACTACTTTAAAAACAGACGTGTCACTGTGCTGTACAATTAAGGTGCACATCAGCAGTTGATGTTTTGGTGTCTTACCAAGAAGAATTTTCTCAACAAGAAGCACACACCCACGATTTCCCAAGTAAGGATGGCTCATATCTTGTGCATTTTGGCACTTTTGTGTTTTGCGTCATGTGTTGCAGAAAACACAGAGACTGAGCAGGGATTAAAAGACCCCCAACTACAGGAAGACATATTGTTGTGGCTTGACAAATTACAGAACAAACAGGTAAGATGTCTTTACATTACTTTATAAGCTTTTCCATGTTTTTTCTGTTTTAACAGTTTCTACTGAAGAATTATATCACAATATGTATATTGTGTATGTACAGTGCGTCCTTCAAATGTTTGAAACCAAATCCCCAAATCCCATCAAGGATTACACTAAAGGCATCAGAATGTTTGTGCACACACATTTTATTGATCTTGATCTGTTAGAAGCATAATTTTATTCTTAGTGAGTCATTCTGGATGCTGTCTGCACTAACCTGTCCAATATCTGTCATTTGATTAATCTCAGAGCTGCACCTCCATGAAATTGCAGATCAGACATTAGTACAAACAGAATTTTTCATTTCCCTTTATGGCTATGAGCAACAAATGCAAAGGTTCTGTAACATATCATAAACTGATTTACATTTCGGTTCCCGTTTCCCTGAAGTATAAACATGGTGAAGTAAAATGTAATTTTTACTGACAATTAAGAATATGTAAATGTTTAGATTTCTTTCATGTTTAATTAATGTCAATATTTTCCTCCATAGGAATCGACAAAGAAACAGAACTTAGAAGACTTGCTTTATAAAATCTCCAAATCCGGAAATGGAATTATCCTGGAAGGACCCGCAGACACAGAGAAACAGCAGAAGAATCGACGTGGACTGGGTAGTGGCAAGACAACTCAGACTCGCAGACTCGGCTGCAGAGTCTTCTTTTGGAAATCCTGGACTGCCTGCTAACTTTGTCCTCACTAAAATGCCAGACTTTGAAATCATGATATAGATATAAGTCTGTTTTTATAGGATGTAATTTTCTCTTGACATTTCTCTTTATTGCTGCTTTAAGGTCCCATACAATCATTTCCAACTGTATTTTCTCTTAAGATAAAAAACAAACAAGTGTTTCATGCTCACTTAAATGGTCTATGTTGTTAGCATACATTATTTTGTGATTGTCAGAAAATGGGAGCTTTAATTAGCTCCCTTCAAATTATTCAAATGCCAGTAAATATTAAGATAGTGGAAAACTGTTGTGAATGTATGAATGTATATGATGACTATGTACACAGCTTTCATTTTATTAAATATACCTAGCCACCAAAGCCTGCATTCCTTAAGGCATGACTTCACCAAAGTAATTAGCAAGGCAACTTCTGCATGGATCTGGCTTGTTAGCATCCTGCCATCCATTTGTTATCTTAAAGCAAGACTAGGTAATCTTTGAAACAAGACATCCTTCTGTTTACAAATGAAAAGTGGAATTCATTAAATAAAATGCAAATTTGCTCACATCAATATTGTCGGGGCCTATTGCTATTACATTCACTTGGTCTGGTATGACTAGTAACTTCTACTGTAGTGGTTAATGTAAGCAAACTTTAGAATAGTAGCGCTGTGCAACTGACATTGAGTCAGTTTGCTGCCTTTATAACTCTACTTGTGCTACTGTTACATACTGTACATACTACAGTGGTAGCTGGCTGGCCAAAGTTACATAGCCTCCTTTTGAAGAAAAGATATTCATGTTTTATTTCATCATTCTCAGTAAACTTTACACAGATTTTTTTCGTGAATCTCAACACATTGGCTGTTTCTGGGGTGCAGGAACTACTCAGAATTGTACCAACATTCAAGTCTGTTTATAAGCCACTTCTCATTCTTGCAGTTAGTTAAACAATAGTTGACCCTCTTGATCTTAAAATGCCTGCATTGTGGGGGCAGCTGTGGCTCAGGAGGTAGAGCAGGTGTCCACTTGAAGTGTCCTTAGGCAAGATGCTGAACCCTAATTTTCTCCTGAAGGAGGCCAGAACTCTGCTTGGCAGCTCGGTCACCATCTGTGTGTGAATGGGTTAAATGAGAGGCCAATCTGTAAAGCTCTTAGGGAACTGTTAAAGCTGAAAAGCGCTATATAAGTGAAGTCCATTTACCATTGTTTACAGTACAGACAGTGGAGGAGGCGTACACTGAATATTTAATGATTGGTAAATTAACAGGTACAGTGGAAAAGCTGCTGCAAAACACTATATATCCTGGTTGTCAAAGAAATGTCTTTAAAAGATTCCCATAGAGAGCCGAAGAACTGAGCAGGCTTCACTGAAGACCAACTGTAGGTTACTGGCCTGTAGAAATGAGTGTTGCATTTGATTGGGCATCAGTTACATTTTAAATCAATCAAGTTGACTCCCTTTCATTCATTCATCAAACACATCAAAGGATGTCTTTATTTATGGCTGTTCAGCTGTTCTCTTTGTTAAATCCAGATAGACTTTAAATGTAATAAATGTCTGCAGTGTGTTTAGTAAAGCAATAAACCAACAACTTTACAGACATCAATTGATCTTGTCTTTGATGTTCCTTCAATTGTTATTTCAGTTATTGAAGCTTTATTTTATCCTATTTAAGTTTTCTGTAGTTTTGTCACTCTACAATGAGACAAAATATATTGCGTGCAGCACTTTTGCATATGTCCTGATACATGCCTGTGTTTGCTGGTGTGCATAAAATATGCATTGTAACCTATTATTCTACTGATGAGCATGCATTTAGATAGCTCAGCATCAATGCATATCCTAAGGGCCTTTCTGTTTAAAATGCATCCATTTCTACAATGTATGTATTATGCATACATGTCAAAATGTGAGGTAAACTCTGTGAGAATGACATGAGCTCATTAACCTCAGACAATTAAGAAGTACTAGGTGTAACACAAATAAAGGAAATAGGAGTAGAGTAGATGGAGGGTGCAGCAAAAGAAGGCTAGATTGTGGAGAAAGGAGAGGTGGAGAGGGAATAGGGATTTGAAAAGTGAGAACGTAGAGGAAGGGAGGGAAAGAGAGGTGCGGATGAGCAAGGGGATGAGAGAGAAAATTATTAAAGTAGCAGTGTTGGAGCATAACTGCAGTCAAAGCTTAGCTTAGTATCCTTTCTGTCCCTGGGCTATTGGGATTTAACAGAACAGCTTCCCTCTGTAACAGGAACCACTGCCAGCACATTAACATGCTCATACTGCAGAGCTTCTCCATTAAAGTGAGTGTGAGAGAGTAACAAATACAAAGTGTGTGAGCGGGCGAGTGGCTGGGTGAGTGGGATTACAGTGTGTGTGGGTGCATGTGTGCACTGTGCATGAACATGTCTTATGTCTCTTAAGTGAGCGTGTTTGCTTGCAGTATTCCTCGCAGTACTCATCTGCAGAAAGGAGAAGCCAAAAGCAGCCAATCACAGAGAAAGAGAGGCAGCGAGAAGGTAAACGGATCTGTTTTTATTGTCTCGGGACAGCGGACTGTCTCACAAGGTGCCACAGCAGACGCTTGAAGGTTTGAATTCAGTTTCTTTAACCACCAGAACTCATTTCATTCAAACATTTATAATCACTATCAAGCAGCTCCTCTTTCCTCCTTCCCATTTTCCGGAAGTAAACACATTAGAACCAATTATCCAATACTTTTGCCAGCTGAGCAGTTGATTTGGAAGTAAAAGACGCAAATATAAAAAAACACTGAGCCAGCCAGATCAAAGGAGTATCACTGAGTCTTAATTGAACAGAGACCAATTATTTTTAATGAGTAGAACTGAACGCCCCACTTCTGAGTGGAGTTCCCTTATTCTCTCCTTGGGAGGACAAGAACAGAGAAACAAGTGGAGTCCCAGTGGCACAGGCCCATATCAACACAACAGGACACAGAGGTAGACATAGAGCGAAGGAAGATGCCTGGGATACAAGATCGGGAATATTTTCACTCAGTGTGCTCATGAGTCTGCAAAAGACAAACAAAGTAATGTACAGGTCTGTATAAATAACTGTAGATGCCATAAATAATTACAAACCCTAAGAGTTATCTATCAGCTATATCTTTATTATAGCCCAATACTTATTGCAGGCATTGTGGTGTTGTACACAGCCGGAAGAACATATTTGATACTGGTGACACAGAAAATGTAACGTATGACACAGAGATGCATTTGATATAATTCTGGCAAATGTAATCAAAGCCATTCAGTCACAGAACTGTGGTTTATGAGAAAATAGGAGAGAATTAAATGATGTGATACTACAAGATGAGCATTTTGGAAAATACACAGGATGGTATTTAAGCAGTCAAAATTAATTTTGTGTAGTTTTAAAACCACCACCTGTTTTGTCTGTTAAATTAACAATTTCAGGGATTAAAGTAGCAAACCGATTTATATCGGTGCACGGTGTGATTTGATTACAGTATTCACAGGCAACCTGATGGGATAATCAAATTTCACACCTCCTGTATCTCAGTGAGATGTGAGATATCTTGTATACAAACCTGATATTCTGATCTGAAGGTGGAGGCTCAAAATGGAAATAGTTGGTCTTCTGGGGTCTGGGGAGCATGAATGTGTTCAGTATTGGCATTTTATTTATATGCGACAACTTTGCATACAGACAGTAGAAAAGTTAAAACAACCATTAGCCGACATAATAATGTCAGATCAGTTGAATGGTTTGCACTTATATATCAGATATAATATTATTATATTCCTAAAAATTGCATGTTGTATCACAATCCAGCCAACTATTTTCTTTACTGACATATGAAGTTAATGTTTTTCCTATCTCATGATCTGTAAGTTTTGCGTAGGTTAAGAAATCTTCCTTAATCAACAAACTGTTCCCTCAGCCTTTTGTTTCCTGGGTTATCCTGTACGTCCAGAAGCTTTGGGCAACGGCCAATTTGTTGGCTAAAACAATTCCTGGCTATATGATCAGATCCCTGTCTTTGAAATCAAGGTTATTTTGATTTAGGCATATCCTATGCAAAATTTGCATTGTCAAGCTTAAACTCACAAAGAGTATTGGAAGGTTGCTACTGCCTAGTTTTGAAAAATGATTTGAAATTAAGATAAATGATTTGTCCTTTTTGTTTTGAAGCTGCAATGTTCTTATCCTAGTCTGTAAGTCATGACAAATATGTGTTTCACAGTACAATGCATTTAATGCATTTTCTGCTAACTTACTATCATATAACTTATAATGTTAAGTTATTATTGTGGTAGATTCACTATCTTATTATGCCGATTCTAATTATGTTCACACATTTTAATAATGTAATGAAGTTATACTTCACAGCAATGATAGCATGGTTATTATGAACAGTATGTACATCTGCACTCCAGGGGATATTTCAATACAGCCATCAAGTCCAAGGTGGCCTCTTCCACACAGGAGGAAAGGTGGGGGAGTACAGGTAGATGTGAGAGGAGTACCACAGGCCACAGGCCACAGCTGTAGCTGAGAAGAGAGGAGAGGAGAGTGGAGCGGCCTCCAAGCTGTTTGCAGCCCTTGCCTTGCCCTCCCTATGTGTATCTAAACGGTGACCCTGACTATCATCTCCCATGGGTGTCTGAATAGCTGGCCTTGACTTGTTTCTGTTCTTACTGAAAGTTAATTACAGAGGATGCAGTGAACAGGACGGCATACTGGTTGTAAATGTCAGCTGTTTTTGCTATGTGTTTTGGGGGTTACACACATTTGAATAACAACATGGTTCCCAAAAGATTAATCCTACTGACTTTGGTGATTCCCTGACTTTTCCAGCAAGTTGACATTTTTGGACTATTGGATGGATTGCCATGACATTTGTAAAGTTTCCAGAAGATAAATCCTACTGGTTTTAGTGATTCTGTTTCCTCTTACTCTATCATGATGTTGACATTTGTGGTTTTATGTGAAATGTTACAACTACTGTATGGATTGTGATGAAATATGGTTCTGACACCCGCGTCTCCCTCAGGATCAATTGCAATAACTTTGGTGATTCCACCACTTTGGTTTAACACTTAAAACTTGGTTTTCACATTAGACTCAGCAGTACTTTGTGTCTAATTAGCAAATCTTAACATGCTAACACATTGATGGTGAGCCTGGTACACCTACTAAACGTCAACATGTAAATATTGTTATTGTGAGTATGTTGCCATGCAAGCATTAGCATTTAGCTCAAAGCATGGCAGTGCCTAAGCCTCGTAAAGCTGGGCTAGGCTAGGTTTTGATTACATGTTGGAGCTTTCTTTTAGGTGAATAGTACTTTGATGTATAGATGAATCAAAAAGTGTGTGCATCAGAAAATGTTTATGGTGTATGTGATTGTATGTGAATATGTGCATCTGTGTGGAGAGAGAGAGAGAGAAAGAGAGACTTAGAGCGAAATGCAGGTGAGGCAGAACATTTGCCTTTAACTTTCTATCTTATTGTTCTCTTTGTCTCATTCACCCCCTATTCTTGTTGTGAGTAGGCCTACCTATAAATTTGTCCCCCAGGTGCCGGGCTGCACACGCTCAGCTATTTAATGTATCTGAAGGAAACATACTAACCCCAAACCCCCTCCTCCAACTTTGCTGTTTTCTGTGCTGCAGCCATCAGCAGGAGAGAAGGCAAGCAACGTCCTGAAAGTCAGGGGAGCCTTCATCCTCCTCCTCCTCCTCCTCCTCCTCATTCTCCTTGCAGACGGCACGGAAGGTCTGTTTCCATGACAACGGGAGAATTAAGGGCGAAGGAGCTCCATCCCAAAATGACACATCGGATTTAGGAGCTAGTGAGAAGATAAATCACTCCCGGTGAATTGATGGAGGAAACGGATTGGATTTCCTGAATGTGAGCCGCATGAAAACCCACATTGATGGATTTAGTTAGTCTGCTTATCCTGCTTCTTCTCTTGTTGGTGCAAAGAGCGAGAGCAAAATAGATACACATAACAGCTGTCAGTCATAATCAACAACACACTGAATCAACCACGGCATAGGTGAAAGTTTTTGATAACATAGTCTTTATTCTTAAACAATCACTAACTTCATTCGGATTTTTATTATCAATGCATATTTTTTTTATTTCATCTCACAATTCATAATGCATATATGAGCGTGTTTCAATGCAGTGAAATCATCTGCAAACATAAAAATAATAAACTATACTTAATATCACATACAACCAAAGTCTTTGCTCACGCTGTCATACATCAATAACCCCCCTGAAAGTGCTCTCCTTTACTGCTTTCTCACATCAGCTATTTTTACCCCCTTGCTTTATTCATTCGTTCGTCAAATCCTCTCGTTCTGCTGTCAACAGTTGACATCGAGTACATCCAATTTCATGCTTTGCTTTAAGTCCATGTGTATCTCATTTGCACCAATATAAACCTCTATAAAAAGATACCTATATATGCTGGTCTTGCCTGCTGACTTTCAGTGTCACATCTAATATGCTGTATGTATGACTGTTATGCAGTAGGTGCTGTGGAAGTTGAACTAATCTACCGTTAGCTCTTACAGGTAACTTGCACCAGCAATGGACCCGGGCCCAGTTGGAAAACCCTCCTAGATCCATGATGATATATCACTGCGGTTGGCTCTGTGCAACTCAATGTGTGCTATTTACTGTACATACCACCAACTTAGCATATGATTTCCAACCAGATAGAGGAGAGATGTATAAACTCTCGCTAAAATACTGATCAAAACATTGCATAAAAAACTTTTGGACCTATTCTCCCCAGATTTGACACAATCTTTTTATAGCTCTTACCTCAAAATGAAACCAATCTTACATCAACTTTTACAGTCATGCGATGTTCATGCTTTATCTTGGCTCCTGTAATTCCTTTTTCAACCTTCCTAACCTGGCAAGGCTTAGCTGTACACCACCTTTAATGATAAAAACACCATCAACCCCATCCCAACCTTCTTAAACACCACACCAGTGGCCAAGCTTTGTGCAACGGGTGCTGGACAATAAGCGGCCAGCCTTTATTTCTGGCCACATTCATGGAACAATTGTTGAACTTCCTGAGTTAGACAAACTAATTGGGGATTAGGAATGAGCTATGCAGGGTATACCTCATATGCAGTGTATCCAGTCAATTCACCTTGTTTATACAGCCCTGTCAGCATGTTGATTTATGAAAGAGACACTTTCCTTCACAGTGCAGCAAATGGCTCATTTCATGGGTCACAAAACTAGGCGGGTATGGAGAGTGTATGGATTACCATGTCAGAGAAAACAAACAGTGAGATACTCTGATCGAGATGGTAAATCATCCTCCCCGAACCTGGCTAAATTCAGATGAACTGGTTTCCTCAATGAGACGTTCTGCTTCCATTGTGATGGGGAAAGTCTTAATGATTGTGACCTTATATTGAAAATATCAACATGTCAGGTCAGTGGATTATTAAACAGTCAGACACCCTGTCCACCAGTGTTGAGAAATATCTAATATTTTCACAATAAAAGTAAGAGAAATGCCAAAACTAGTCAACACGTATTTTCACTGCCAGGCCTGCCAAAACGTTCATCCTTACTCACGCTTAGAAAAAACAGCAGAAGTCTAGGTTCTTTTTATATTTAAGGATTAATTCATGATTTGTCAAAAGCCTAAATACTGTTAAATAGTTATATTTTGACATTTGTTGTTATAGCCTAGCTAACAGCAGAGAAAAGGGGTCTATGTTTCTTGAGCTGCAAATGTGAAGTGACCATTTTTGGCCATGGCTCATAGTGCTGATGCTGGTCGTTATGTTCTTCGTTATGTTTTTGAAGAGAATTTCCGTTGCCATTTTTGAAAGGTCTGGTCATTTCTTTACTTAAACCTAATAATCCTTGCAAATGTTAAGTGTATATTGAAGCTATATCAAAACAGTTTTGCTTTGATTCAAACTTTTACCTACTTATGCAACTTTCTTTGTCAGCCTTCAAACACACCAACAACAGAGATGTGTCGTCAGCTTGTTATTATTATTATTTAAGAGACATGCTAGACTGTTCTCTTTTATATTGCTTGTATCAGTCCTGTCCTGTCATAGCAGAACAACATAGAGGGAGTTTACGTTAGAGTATTTGAAACAGCCCTATCAGTCCTATTAGTCACATTAGTTACACTTACAGAACACACCTGAGTAAATTACATCCCACCCTAAGCGCTCTGTTTCCATTGGAGTCCAACACAGAGAACTATCAAATACATTCAGTCTTACCCTCACACCAGAGCAGGTAGTGTGACAGTGCATTCAAGATTAAACTATAAGAGAAAAAACACAAGAGTAATTGCAAAAAACAAAAAACAAAAACAAAAGCCAGAATAACCATGATAGTAACTGGGATGATAGGATAAACAGAGCAGTAATGATGATAATGATGATTTTCTAGTTATTACTGACAACAATAACACAATAAAGCATGAGAGTGCAATAGCATTTACAAAAGAAATCAGTGTATGAAAATTTAACATGTATTAAAGCTTGTTTTTCACAGCATAAATTGGAAATGATAGATATTTTGTATTTGTATGAAGACAGACCACCATTCCTTTGTTTATCACAGCTTTTTCTAATTTTTTGCATAAAATGTTGGTCAAGTCCTGATTGAAAATGTTTTTTTCCCATATATATATATATATATATATATATATATATATATATATATCTCCTCTGGTTTCATATTAATTCTTCTAAAAGGTTTTCACAGGCAATAGTTCAGTTTTGTTTTTGTTGTCTTGGGTGTACAGTAATAGATCCTCCTCATCGCAATGCCCTCTTTTTTTCCAGAGGGGATGGTGGTGCTTTTGGGGGGAGGTGAGTTTTCCTATGGCCCCTCCCCCTGAGTCAGGATGAGGACACTCCCCCCTGTTGAAAGCCCCTCCCCCTGCTGCTATGTGGAGTCCTGATTGACAGCTTTCCCTCCGTTCATGGTGGGAGTCCCTGAGCTCTTCCTGGAGCGGTGCTTGTCCTCTATCTCATGCATTGACGGCTCCCTGTACATACAAACTGTAGAGGAAATGT
This sequence comes from Nannoperca obscura, assembly GCA_036024295.1. Lineage (NCBI taxonomy): Eukaryota > Metazoa > Chordata > Actinopteri > Centrarchiformes > Percichthyidae > Nannoperca > Nannoperca obscura. The sequence continues at coordinate 6,816 of JAVQJL010022030.1, read as the reverse complement.
AAAGAAAGGAAAAGAGATGGAAGGACAGGAGACGAGAGGACAAAGAGAGGAGGAGCTCAGAAAGGGGACAATGGAGAGCAGATTGAAGAGATGGTTGTGAAGAAAGAGACAAGGTCAGGTATGAAGCTGGAGGGACAATTATACCAGGCTGGGAGGGATAAAACAGGGAATTAGAGCTATGTCAGCATTTTTTTATCACACTGCTTAACGAGTTTAATGATATCTCACACTGTTCTTACTGCACTCAACATGTTAAAGGTGATATTATAAATAAATCTGTATTCAGAACAGCTAAAGAAATGTTAAAATGAATGAGGCTATTCTTCTTGAGCCTGATACTTGAAAACCAGACAGAACAAGATACAAAAAATAGTTCAATATTTTGGGTAGAATGCTTTTTATTTTGCTGAGTTAGATGAGAAGATCAATACCACTCTCATTTGTCAATGCTAAGTATAAAGCTACGGCTAGCTGCCAGTTAGTTAGCTTTGCATAAAGACTGGAAAGAGGGGGAAGCTCTTTCAAAAGGTGACACATTCCACACACCATCACCCCTAAATCTCACTAATTAACCCAGTATTTCTTGTTGGTTGGATTCGGGGTGATAAAACCTCAACTTATTTTTACACCTATACCATAAATTGTTTATTCTTCCCTATCTTCAGACAAAGCGCTGAGCCTTTCATTTCAATAATGGAACTTTCAGAGACACACACATAAGAATCTTGCTTCAGGTAATCCGTCACAGTAAATGCACAGCAGTGTCGTTGCAAGATAATCTGTTTACAAAACTCTCCTTGTTGCTAAAGGATACTGTAATATCTGCAACTAGATATTCATCTGCCAAACCGAAACATTTTATATGCAAGAATTAAACAGTTTTTCCAATATCCTTCTTGATTGTTTTGTAGGAATTGGTGTGATGAAAACAGAGCGTGAGAATGTAATGTTTTAGTCAAATCTCAGGTATCATGTTTCTTTGAATGAGTTTTTAAAACTAGTTTTCACACCACATTGTCATGTTATGAAAGATGGAATTTCTTAGAATGCTTTCCAAAGTAATTACCAGTATAGTATATACCCAATTTATATTAAATGGGAAGTGCATGCACAACCACAAAAAGCAACAAACCACACATTTAAAAGATCACTTTAAAGCTGTTCCAAAAAGAGTTTTCTACAAGCTTTTCCATACCTTCGATGGGTCTGGGCACAAAGTGTGACGAAGGTTTAGTCTTCTTGACCCGGTTGCCCTTCATGACTTGTCCCTCCTTGGTGAGGCCGAGGAACCAGGCCCGGCCCGACTCCTGCTGCCGGTACACAGTGGACGAGTAGATCACATAGTAGTTTTCGAAAACGGACTCTTTGAACTTGCACTCCGGTGTGAACATCTCCTGCAAAAAGAGAAAGTCAATAATATAGATACAGTATGTGCATGTGGGCTAGCAGGAAAGCATATGAGTACATATGATGATTGATAGCACGTGATTTAAAGTACATATGAATTGAGGTAAGCACATACAAAATCAACTTTGTATCCACATAAATTTAAACGATACATGCAGACATAACCAGCAAAAAACCCGACAGATCATTTTTAATCAAGTCTCATTTGAGAAAAAAAAAAAAGAAAAAAAAATCTGTGTCTGTTTCACTCTGCCAATATTGGCTCTTATCACGAGCATGTGTATATTGCCAAGGTCAGTAAACATACTGTATTCACATACACACACACACAGCCTTGAAATCCAAGCAATGAGAATGATAGCATTATTAGAATAATGGTGAACAATGGAAGATTTTTATCTCTGCTTCATTATCAAAGCAGCAAGTCAAGGAGAAAGTCAAGGGGACACACAGGAGGTGGAGAAAAATGACAGGAAAAATGGAAAGAACCAGATATTGGATACACTGTCTGGACGGAGTGCGATGCCAGATTGTTGCCATGAACGTTGAAGAGCCAAAACAATGCTCTTGACTGTCTACCCCATAACAAAATGATGCAGTTATTTGGGTCATTTGTTCATTCTAATGAAGATAATGGTGGCACTGACCTTTCAATAGGCCGGAAAACGCGTGTCTTTACATTTTCAAACTAAATCTATACCTAATAAAACAGGTGAGCTGATTAACATGTGCTGCCAAGGTGGATGTCAAACCTCATCACCCTTACACCTCATCTCTGCTCTTCTCATCGTCTGAATGCTTCCTGATTGCAAGAGGCTACATTAAAACGGCAGTCAGTTTGGAGGGCAGGGAAGTCATGTGTGTCAGAAATAGATGCAAGTGATGTGGAACAGCTGGCTTGTTGGGTGTTGTGCCATCTCAGTTTAGGCAGGCTTTGTGCAGTATGTGTGTGTGTGTTTGGGTGTTGGTGCTATATTTCATTCATTAATATCGCCTGCAGGGTTTGTGCCCTTTTAAGGTTGTCCATTTGACTGACAGCCCAATTCTGCTTCCCGCTGGAGGTGACTGTTTACGTGTTTGTGTGTGTGTATGTGTGTGTGTGAGAGAGAGAAAAAGAGAGAAAGAGAGAGAGAAGCAGTGCCTTTAAAAGAACAAAAGATAAAGAATGAAGGAGAGGCTGAGAAATAATGTTACAGGTTTGTGTCAACCAAATTACAAATAAACCAAAAAGTTGTACTTTGATTTTATTCACCCAGGTTTTGAGATATTAGTCTCTCAGTTTCTGCTTCCACTCTAATACAATGGAGGTGATGCTTTGTGATGCTCAAAGCAATGAAAAAGTAAAGCTACTACTTTGAGGCAATAGTTTTTATGAAAACTGTTCACAGTGGGGTCTGTGGATTATCCAAAGTAAGGGTGACCCTGACTTTGAAAAGAGATGTTGCTGTTGAATTTTTAAAATGGCACACAAACAATATGCTCTAAGCATCACATACAAAATTCCATTTATCTACATTATATGAGGTTTGAGGCAGAAATCTGAGAGACTTATAGAAAGAACCTGGAGAAATTAAACCTCATCTAGTGGTGAATGAGGACATTTGTGATTTGTAATTCAGATGAAATTACCTTCAAAAGCTGTTTTCAGGACCCACATTATGCAACTCTAAAATATGTGACGTGTATTTAACATTATTTTACATTTTTCCACCATATATAGTTGTAATGGTGAAGCTCTCACAAACAGCTTACTAACAACATCCAGTAGACATGGAGCAACATTAGCATTCATTTGGAGTCATGTCTCCGGCCACATGACAAATATCAATCCAGCATTCACTCTCCTTCTAGCTCTGTTTTTGGTCTCCACCAACTCCACCAACTTTAGCTGCTAAATGCTCCACTATATTCACTAGCTAGTCGCAAACTTTGTCTGCTGTATGTTGCTGAGCAGGTAGTTTTTCAGCAAAAAAGCTCAGCGTACAGTCGGTTTATCACTGTTCGCTGACCTTATTTGCTGAAAAACAGCTGCCTGCTACTGAAAAAGCTACAGCAGACACCTTTCACATTACACATAGTAATGTCATCCATTGTTCGTGTAAAAATATTGATAAGTGGACCTTTAAACTCTGTGTTGTTTAAAGAGTATGTGTGTCTGTGTCTTTGCTCTCATGGCACGCCACAGTTCAGCTAAATGAGTCGCAGTATTTATGACCATCCATTTTGAGACACAGCGGTGCACGGCAGGCTGTGTAAAGGACTCTGGGAAGGTGAGGTCACATGGGCGGCAGTGTGGAAACGTCTCGCTGGTCAGCAGGAGGGAGGACAAGCTCTGTGGAGAGCTGGCAACTGAGTTTATCTGGGCCTGCTGACACACTCTCAAACAGCAGACATCTTCTTCTCTGTTGGGGCACTGGGGGTCACGTCGTGCCGGTCTGGCTGCATGTGTGTTTGTGTGTGACCATGTGTGTTTGAGTGGGTAGGGGGCAGACAGTGATACATTACACACCAGCAGGTTTTGTCCCTTCTTCATCTGTTTGGAGCCCGAATCAGGCCGAGCACTCGCAAACGCACGCATGTGCACGCACACGCGCGCGCGCGCACACACACACACACACACACACACACACACACACACACACACACACAAACACATAAGTGCGCTCTTCTGTCCTACCCTTCACAATCAGCCACTTTGCTTTGCTGACACGCTGTAGAATCCCCTCTAAATGTGTCCACAAGGACAACACTCTGTTACTGTCTATGGAAAGGCTTGGAGCTGTTTAGAAAGCACCCTGGCTGTGGCACGAGAAAGATAGGGGTGGAATGTAAGTGACTTTGAAGTCTTTGACAGAGTACCTTGTTTGTGGATGACTGAGTATGAATATGAGGCGAAGAGAGTCGGAGTCTCTCGTGATTAATGACATCTCCTTAATGGACACGCGTGAACCAAAGAGTCACACAAGGGAAGGAAAAGCACATTACTTGCGCACACAAACTCAATGCAACACGCATGTTGTCGTACATTGAAATGCACTCCAACAGGTTTGCCCTGTCACTTCCTCTGCCAGGAATGCATAATCAGCCACAGTTGTTACTACCACAAAATGAGGATAATTAAAGAAATTTAATTTCAGGACTGTGCTTAGTTATGGTAAACTGATTAGAAGGATGCCCATTTATATTCTGTGGTGATCTGAAGGAGAAAGGTGAAGGACTTGTTAGTGAAACTGGGCGTGTGAGACTGCTCACATGCTGGCATTAGGGGTCTCAGTAGGGAGCTAAAGATATATAAACACAGACGTCCTCCTGAGACCTGATGAACAAACACCATGAAAGTGGAGACAAAATATAAATGTTTAAGCTGTTTCAGCACACAACAATTTACATATTTTTTTTGTCAAACAACTTGTTTAAAATAGACCTATGATGTGGTTCTACAGGCTCATATCTTAAACAAGGAAATAATGGGGCAATGGTTTGGTGAACTGGTCCCCACTTTGTTTGTATTTCCTTCTCTACAAGCATACACACACAGCATGCAAGGAATGCAATACAGAGATGCGTTGACTGCACACGGCAGAAATGCACATTTGTAGCAAATGCAAGTCATAAAACTTGATCAAGAAAAGACGAACAGGTGAAACAAGATGCAGAGAAGAGCTGCTAACAATTTTAGGGACATGATGATGGCCTCATGCTATTCCATTGATTAACAGTTGCCCAAATAAATAATTATGATAGCCAATGTAGACATGGATGTAAATGATGCAGGTTTCAATGAACAGTATATATTTGGTGAGAACAAATTACTGTGGTTGGAAAAGCAGGAAATGCAGGAAGAAAGAGGGCTATGAACAAAGGTACCGAGCTGGAATTAAGAAACACACAATATATTACTTAACCACTAAACCACCAGCACACCTCATTGTAATGTTTTTCTACCAAGTTTTAAGAAGTTTTATTTTTGTGTAATCCATTATTTTGTGACAGTGCGTGTCATCTGTTTCTTTGGATATCTTAATTCTGCCACACAGTGTCAAACACAACGGCAGCCTCAAATATCCCAGACAGTTCATTCAAAGTGATGAGTGAGGAGTTACATGTCTCTCTGTGTGTGTGTGTGTGTGTGTGTGTGTGTGTGTTGTGGGGCTTGAGGAAGATGGGGGGTGAGGTGGGGGTGCAAGTGTAGGAAATGTAAAATGAAACATAAAGCAAGAGAACAACATGTAATGGATATGAAACTGGGTTGCCAACAGAACTGGGTTGAACGCATCCTGAATCCAAATCAGATATGGGCTCCATCTAAGGAGGAAGGCGGCTGGTCTGTGCCTGGTGTATCTGAGAGATTTGGCCTCGGTGAGAATCCCAGGCCTGCCATGAAACTCCCGGAGAGCTCATTATTATTCTGGGAGAGATTCAGGTCGAGGATTGTCTAGACATTACTTAAACGGAAAAATTCTCTTGCTCACTTTTTCTATCCCTATCCTCCCCTCTGTGTTTATCATGTTCTCTTTCTCACTTTGAAAGTCAATAATTTCAAACAGCGTTCTGTTCCGTCCTTTCTTAACTTCCTCCGAAGAGGACACCGATGGTTAATGGAAAATCCAATCACAAACACATACTAATGCTCTAGTTGTCCTGGAGAAAACCCCTTATTAGCCAAACACTCAGTTTCTCTCTGTATTTGTCATTCTACTCATTTCCTGATCCTCTTTACATCTCTCCCTTTTCTCTCTTTACCTCCAGAGAGCACTGTCAATACATGCACACAACTGTATAATGTGCACTAGTGCTCAAACAGTCGAAAATGTATCACCAGCAATTTTGATAATCGATTAGTTGTTGAGGTCATTTTCCAAGAAGAAATACTGAACACTGGTAGTCAGCAGCTTCTCAAATACAATCTGAAGATGTCAGCTTTGACTTTGTAAACTGGCATTTTTACCAATTTTGTGACATTTCATAGACTAAACAATTAAGCAATAAATTGAAAAAATTATTAGTTGCTGTCCCAATGCACCCAAAAACACACACAGACTTCCCCCCGGTTTTTGATTCAACACGATACCTCCTTCCAACCATTTTTGTTCTAGAGACAGAAAAAGATCATCTTTTGTCACCCGAACAAAATCTGAAGCTCTCCCTGACCTTCCACACCAACTCTCACTCGTCCCTCGGGGCCTTCAGTGAAGGTTTTACTGCGACACGTCTTTTTTTTTCCTGTGACATAAATAAGAAGCAGTAAAATTAGTAGCCGATTTAACAGTTTACAGGCATCTGGTGTGTATGTGCTTGTTGAGTGTGTGGCTACTGACAGATATGTCCGTATGTGAGGATGTTTTAGATAGATAAGGTGGATAGATTATATAGATAAAATAGACATAGATAGATAGATAGATAGATAGA